>JAJMLU010000587.1:259693-269836 GCA_030569835.1 Pichia sp. NRRL Y-27261
CTGGAAGGACATTTTAAGACAAGAATATGTTGCACCAAAAGTTGAACCAATTCATCTTCATTACTCTTCAGATTATGATATTGACACCATTGATGATTTATATTTCCATAGAGGTGCTGAAGAAAGAAATTTCATCTTACATTGGATCAAGATTGCACAATTATATCCTGAATCCGCATCTAAGATCTCCGATTTATGCTTCTCTGTATTTGGAACCACCTATCAAGAATCTATGGAAGACATAGTCAATCCATTGTTTGATATGATCAAGGTTATGAATTTCAACTCAACCAACGACAAGGAAAACAAAAAGCTTTCTTCAACTTTGAAACTTCTCGGTTTTATCATTGGTCGTTTAAAAGCAGCAAAATATTTCAAGTTGATTGAAACTATCGCCCAATTCTTATGTCAACATATGAACAAAAAGAATATTCAGAAGGTTTGGTTTGCAAGTGTTCTCACTATATTTAGTAAGCTATTCTCTGAATCTAAGGTTCCATTTGCTCCTAAAACTCCGAAGGTGACTGTTCCAACCAAGGTTCCACAATTTTTGATTACTCATAATGATGTTTGCTCAATCGATGAAAAGTCTGAAACTTCCATTTTAGAACTTATTCTCAATCTCGAACATGTCGATTCTGACGAAATTGCGTCAGAAGTATCCAATATTATTATTCTCCTTTGTAACAGTGAAGAACGAGTTCAAATGCTTGCTAATTCTAATGTTTTGACTAGCTTGATTTTGTTTGTCAAGTCCAACAAATGCTCTACACGTTTACAATCCCAAATTATCAATGTTTTGAGAAGATCTATTGAATCCAACAATATTGTTAAGAACTACATCGAAAGAGGTGTTGATCATTCACTTATTTTCAAGCCTAATAGAGATAAATCGAAGGACATCAAGATCTTTTTGGAAGAGAATTCAGACTATGCTATTCGCAATCCAACTTTGTTCTGTGAAGTTGTTGAAGAAACATGCTACATGAAAGGAATCAACAAACATTTCAAGACACCATTGATTTCTAAGATTTATGATGAAGAAAAGAAGATATTAGAGGATGCTGATACACAGTTCACCAAAGTCAAATATCCAGAGCAAAATGCATCCGAGATAATGAACTTTATGTTATCTGAATTAATGGCTATCAGTAAGAAAGATCTCGTTGTTACTCCAACCAAGAAGGATGATGGTAAGAAAACTGAAGATGAAGTTGAAGATATGTTTGCTTTGATTGGTGGCAACAGTACATTAGGGTATGCAATTTTCTTGTTACAAACCATTGCCGAATTATTACATTCTTACTCTCCATGCAAGACTCAGTTCTTAACATTTTCAAAGAAAGATAAAAACAAGACAGATAAAAAGCCACGTTCCACTGCTCTGAACATGTTAGTTCATAAGTTCATTGCAGTTAATCCATTTGAGAAGGAGGAATCTGCATCCACCAAAATTCATCAATTACTCTCCACTTTAGCTCATGTCTGTATTTTAGGTTTGATTTCTTCTGTTCCAAAGGAAGGTTTAGATTATAACGATATCACAGCTGTTGATAGTGATGTTTCTTTTGCCAGAAAATTCACTGTTGATATCTTAATAAAGATTATCAAAGAAAATGAACAATGTAATAAAACATCCCTTATCAAATATGGTAGATTTGTTGATATTATGAATTTAGTCAGAAAGTTATGTGGTGAATCCATTGGTTTTGGTGTTACACTTTCAGTTGATCCAGATGTTACGAAGAATGATAAATATTTCTTCGCTAGGGAATTAATGGAAAAGAAACTGAGTAATCTTGCTGGTAATGTTTTAGCCGGACTTGATATCAACTTCCCATATACTGAACAAGTCTCCGATAGTGTTTTGAAATTATATTCACTTTTAGGTAAGATCAAGATTGATTATCAAGATGCATTCAAGGCAGATCAACAAACAGCTGATGTCGAAGAAGAAGTATATGATGAAGAATTAGAAGAAAGAGAAGATGCACCTGATTTATTGAAGAATTCTACTCTTGGTATGTATGATATGGATGATGTCGAAGATGAGGACGAATTTGATGATGAATTCGACGACGATGAATTTTTGGTTGATGATGGTATTGAAATCATCCTCTCTGATAACGATCATGATTCCCTTGAAATTATCGACGAACTTGGTGATGTTAATGATGATGACCAAATGGGCGATGACGAGGATGATGATCAAGATGACGACGAAAGTGATGGCATGGACGATATCGAGATTGAAGGTGATGAAGTTGATAGTTCTGATTATGATGATCATGGTTTACACGATGAACAGATTGATTTTGTTTATGATTCTGGTTCTGAAGGTGATGGCGATGACGAAATGATGGATACTCATGAAATTGCAGATTTCGTCTCTGCAGATGAAAGTTTAAACTCTGAAGATGATGATATTTCTCTTAGTGGTGATTACATCGAAGGTGCTGGCAGTGACCAAGGTTCATATTCTGACTCTGAAATGGATGACAGTGATGAAAACGTTATTGAATTAGAACTCGATTCTATGGATGAAGTCACCAGTGAAAGTGGTAGTGATGATTCCGCAATTCTTGAAGAATGGCTCGAAGAAATGGAGAATAACGAAAATGGTAGGCCAGATCATGGTAGAAACGGTCAAAGAAGTAGACGTACCTCTACGATCTCATTAAATGAAAGTGGTGTTCCATCCTTCATTGGTGGTCTCGTCAACGATACTAGAAATGCCAATATTCCATTACCTGTTGCATCATTTGGTGGCGATAATCCAAGATCTCTGTTAGAATTAACTCAATCCTTATTCGATAGAAGAAACAACAATCAAATTCAAGGCTTAATGGATTTCAGAAGAATGTTTGAACCATTGATGTTAGGTAAGCGTGCCTCTCAACTTAATACTATTTTCATCAAATCAACTTCTCAAAGATGGAATGAAAATTCAGAACTTTATCCTGGTAAAGGAGTTAGTTTCCGTGTTGTTCCAGAATTGATGAACAGAATGTATGAAAAGAGTGAAATTATTTTCGATGAACATAAACGTGTGAAGAAGGAGAAGGAAATGAAGGAAAAGGAAAAGCGTGAAGAAGAAGAAAGAAAGCAAAGAGAATGGATAAAAGAAAGAGAATTAGAACTGGAAAGACAACAGAATGAAAGTGCTATTGAAGATGAATCCAACGATCAACCAGTCGAACACATTTTTGTTGAAATAGGTGGTAGAAATGTTGATATTGGTGGTACGGGTATTGATCCTGAATTCTTATTGGCATTGCCTGATGACATGAGACAGGAAGTCTATGAACAACATCTGAACCAATCTCGTGTTCAACAAAGAGGATCTTTCAACAGAAATTCCTCAGGTACTGGTCCTTCTCTTTTAGATGCCTTCTTAGGTAGTTTGGATGGCGATGATATTGAAAATAGTGATGACGATGATGATGACGATGAAGATGACGATGATGATGATGATGAAGATGAAGACGATATCAGTTTAGAATCACTTACTCCACTTTTCACACCAAGAACAATGAATCGTTCGAATGGTAACATTAATGCCGATGAAACTAAGGATGAATCTGCTGAGAAGAATAAGAAGCCATCTAAGGTCTATTTTACTGCCTTGATCGACAAACCAGGAATTGCAGCAATGTTGAAATTGTTGTTCTTGCCTCAAGTCTATTACAAGAGAGAATTATTCTTTAAGGCTGTCGCATACTTATGTTTAAGTAAGCATTCCAGATCTGAAGTCATTGCTATCATTCTATACATTTTGCAAGAAGGTATCAAGGATCAAAATTCTGCTGTCAGTGTTTACAATCAAATCTGTAATAGGGCAAATTCTCATCGTGATTCAGACCTTTCTAGTGAATCTTCAACATATCCATCAACATGTACAGTCATCTCTTTAGCAACACAATGTATTGATGTCATTCAATATTTGCTTGAAAACGAACCATCTATGAGATTCCATTTCTTAACTGATCAAGAAGGTATTTCCTTTATGAAAAAGGGATCCAAAAAGCACAAGTTGAAGGACAATAGTTATAAGTTCCCTGTTAACATCTTGTTGAACTTATTGGATCATCGTGTTGTTAAGGAAGATACCAACTTAATGGATATTTTATCCAGATCTATTCAAATTGCCACGAGACCATTACCAACGATGGTTCACAAGTTAGATGAATTAGGAAAGGAGAAGAAGAAGTTACCTCAAGTTCCTAATATTCCAGATAAGAGTTTGAAACAAATCATCAATATTTTAGTTGCCGACGAATGTGCTAACAAGGTTTTCCAACAAACCATTGCCTCTATTCAAAGTTTATCTGTTTTAGAAAATGCGAAGATTGTTTTCCCTAAGGAATTATCCAAGAAAGCTACATGTTTAAGTGCAAGGATTGCCAAGGAATTGCGTGATCTTATCAATGATTTACGTGGTCCAAAGAAGGATCTTGAAAACCTGCCATCATTAGGCCAGTTTTCGTCCGGTGCGTCCGATCAAGCTAAATTGTTACGTGTTTTGACAGCATTGGATTATTTGTATCAATCTAAGGATAAGGCCACTGATGATATTGAAGAACTCAAGCAACTTTACAAGAATTCCGCATTAGGTCCATTATGGGGTGCATTGAGTGACTGTTTGAAGTTGATCAGAGAAGATGATAATATGAACTACATTGCGTTTATTTTATCACCGCTCATTGAAGCATTGATGGTTGTCTGTAAGCATAGTAAAGTTCAAAGAATGAATGCGCTCGATGTTTTGAAATACGAGGATGAGAAGGAATTGGATTTGGCTAAAGAACCTATTGAAAGTTTGTTCTTTACCTTTACGCAAGAACACAAGAAGATTCTTAACCATATGATCAGAAACAATCCGAAGTTGATGAGTGGACCATTCTCTGTGTTGATTAGAAATCCGAAGGTTTTAGAATTCGATAACAAGAGGGTTTATTTCGATCAAAAGTTACACGGTGACGCGGATCTCGAATCCAGAGAGAAGTTACCGATCAATATCAGACGTAATCAAGTTTTCTTGGACTCATACAGAAGTATTTTCTTCAAGCCTAGTGAAAAGATCAGAAATAGTCATTTAGAAATCACGTTCAATGGAGAAGAGGGTGTGGATGCCGGTGGTGTTACTAGAGAATGGTACCAAGTTCTTTCTAGACAGATTTTCGATCCTAACTACGCATTGTTCATTCCTGTTGCGTCGGATAAGACCACGTTCCATCCAAATCGTACCTCGTGGGTTAATCCTGAACATTTCTCATTCTTCAAATTTGTGGGTATGATTATCGGTAAGGCCGTTTATGATGGGTTTGTTTTAGATTGTCATTTCAGTCGTGCTGTTTTCAAGAGAATCTTAGGTAAGACTGTTTCTTTGAAGGACATGGAATCTTTGGATTTGGATTATTACAAGTCGCTCGTGTGGATGTTAGAGAACGATATCACAGATATCATTGTTGAGACGTTCTCTGTTGAGACTGATGACTATGGAGAACACAAGATCATTGACTTGATTCCTAACGGTCGTGATATTGCCGTCACCGAGGAGAACAAGCAAGAATACGTCAAGGCCATTGTCGAATACAGATTATTGACTTCTGTCAAGGAACAAATGGATAATTTCTTAGAAGGGTTCTACTCTATGATTCCTCAAGATTTGGTTTCTATCTTCGACGAGCAAGAATTAGAATTGTTGGTTTCTGGGTTGCCTGACATCGATGTCGATGACTGGAGAAACAATACTGTCTACACGACATACTTGCCATCGTCGCCACAAGTGCAATGGTTCTGGAGAGCTGTTAAGTCATTTGATGCTGAAGAGCGTGCTAAATTATTGCAGTTTGTCACGGGTACATCCAAGGTCCCACTTAATGGATTCAAGGAGTTGAGTGGTATGAACGGTATTTCCAAGTTCACGATTTACAAGACGATCGGGTCAGACAGATTGCCAACTGCACATACCTGTTTCAACCAGTTGGATTTGCCAGAATATGAAAGTTACAGTAAGTTGAGAAACGCGTTGTTGTTGGCCATCAGGGAAGGTCACGAAGGTTTTGGATTTGCCTGATTTTTTTTCTTTATTTGTTTTTGTTTTGTACTTTATGTTATACACTATTTATTAATTATACTATTAGTTTTAAAGGATTGTAGGAATGTCGATCGGATGTACTAGGTGAATGAAGTTTTAATTTTTTGTGTGCGTGCGCTTACGTAAGCGCACGTAAAAATTAGATGAGGAAAAAATGTAACATGAATCTGACTGATTTCTGTTGTATATCTTCTTTGTGGATTGATTCTGAATTGGATCGTATTAGCCAGAGCGGCGTCATGAAGCGAGGAAGAGATGCGTATATTCAAGAAGAGCACTCCAAGCGGAGCAAAGCTGAGAGTGATGCAGATACGGAGACTTTAGACAATATCAAGATCCATCCGTTATTACAGATGTCAGGAGGACATAACACGGAAGTGGTTAGTGAAGTGCGTGTGAATCCATTGATGAGTGATTGGAAGCAGCGGAGTGGGTATGTGATCAATCCGTATGTTGACCAGTCGGACATTGCGCTTGTTCCGGAACGAAAGAAGACGTTGTCGATGAAGATGAACGAACCGGGGAAGTATATTGAGCGTGGACAACAGATTCGAGAGAAGATGAGAGATGACAGGCTTGAGCAGGAACGAGAGGCGGAGATGAGGCGGTTGAACTTGGTTCCTGATAAGAGTCTTGGGGAGGACAAGTATGAGGAGGAATATAAGGAACCACCGCCGTATGTGGAGTGGTGGGATTTACAGTATCTCAAGAATGGAGAGAGACGAGGGTGTAAGTACGAAGGTGTTTTTGAAGGTGTTGTCAATTACAAGGACGAGGAGAGTGAGGAGAACCCTATCACTAGTTATATCCAGCATCCTGTTCCTATGGAGTCACCTTGGACGAGGCTCATTCCAAAACCGAAGCCGTTGTATTTGACGAAGAAGGAACAGAAACGGTTGAGGAAGAACAGACGGATGCTTGCGATGAAGGAGAAACAGGACATGATCAAGCTCGGGTTGGCGCCTGTGCCTGCACCTAAGGTGAAGTTAAAGAACTTGATGAATGTCTTGACCAATGAGACGATCAAGAATCCTACGGAGGTTGAAATGAGAGTTCGAGGAGAGATCCAAGAGAGGGAGGATGAGCACAACCGTATGAACGAGGAGAAGAAGCTGAATAAGGAGGACAAGAAGGAGAAGATTGAGAGAAAGAACGAGGAAGATAAAGAGAAGGGGATCTTCAGATGTATTTTCGGGATCAAGCGGTTAATCAATCCTAAGAATGTCTACAAGGTTGATATGAATGCCAAACAACTTTTTGTTAACGGAGTGTGTTTGAGCTTACGAGGCGGTAAGAGTATCGTCATTGCCGAAGGTGGATACAAGAGTATTGAGAAGTACAAGAAGTTAATGATGAGGAGAATCGACTGGACCACGAATGAAGCTGCACGTGGAGTGCAAGACCCTGTTGAGTTAGAAGATTTGAGTGGGAATACATGTGAGCTTGTGTGGGAGGGAGAAGTTGTTGAGGAGAAGTTCCAGAAGTGGAGCAAGTACGACTACGATGGGGATGACGAAGTTGAAGAATTTTTGAGTAAGTTTGGTATGGAGAATTACTGGCGTCAAGTTGGACTGTAGAGTAGACAAGAGAATTCATGTGTAAAGTAATATAATGTCATGATATATTAGATTAAACAAAACAGGATATATACAGATTAGTAGGTATGGTCAGGAATGTAATGGGAAGGGAGAAGGGAACTAATCTTCGATTCTAGCTAAGATGTCAGAATCTCTCAATAAGAGGTATTCTTCCTTTTCGATGGTGATTGGGGAGCCACCGTGAGGAGGGATGAGGACTCTGTCACCGGCCTTGACGGAAGGCTTGATCAATTCACCGGATTGGGTGCTGAAGCCTGGGCCGACGGCGAGGACGGTGGCAAGGTTGTTCTTTGGAGCGTTCTTTTCAGGAATGTAGATACCTGAGGTGGTTTGTTGTGGGACCTTGACTCTTTGGACCAAGATTCTGTCGAGGGTTGGGAAGATGGACTTAGCAGACTTGATGGCGGCGGACATGTTGTGCGGGTGTGGGTGTGCAGGCTAGAGGGATGGAAGAGACCAGCACCAGAAGAAGAACGTCCACTGTCCACTCAGAGACGGCCTGAAAAGACTGGTAAGAACGTCACCAGCGGCCAGCGGAGGCCTCAGAAATTCCAAACTTCCCCGTTTTGCCCTTCGCCCTCACAAATTTGCCACCGGCGCGGTGCAAGGGAAAATTCGAGAAGTGCTGAAGTTGCAGTTGTTGAGTGCTGTGCATGGTGTTGTGTGAAGAGATGTAGACGTCCTGGAGTCAGTAGTACACACACACACACACACACACACACACACAATGGGTGCCGCATACAACATCTTAGGAAAGCAAGTCCCAGCCCACTGGTTGGCCATCTCCACTTTAGCCGCCGTCGTCGGCGGTGTCAAGCTCAACAGCTTCCTTGCTGCTGCTGCTCCTGCTGACGCTGCTGCTGCTCCTGCTGCCGCCACCCCAGCTCCTGCTGCCGGCGAGTTGGACGTCGAAAAGGCCATCAACGACTTCTTGGCCTCCGGCGACGACAAGAAGGCTGCTTGAACAGCTCTCCAGTGACGTATTTATTCCAACAACAACAACTACAATCACCACCTTATTTATTACTTATTTATTAACGCAATGACATAACACGACATGACTGACATGACTCCACATGACACGACGCCCGCTACCGTACCCTCTATACTCTGTCTCTGTATGCTGTATAACCTACATAGCAATGTCTCTATTTATTATCTACCTGGCAGCCTTCAATAGGGAGAACTCCCACCTGTGCACCGCCGGCCAATCAGCGCCGGCCACAACGCCCGATGTCTCCACTATGTTATGGCTGTGGTTGTGGTTATGATATGTACTACCCTTCTTTGCCTATACTCTTCTACACACCCAGTTGACACCCGCCACCCCACAATGCTCATCCTCACCATCGGCGACCTCTACATCCCGGAACGGGCCATCGACATCCCGGCCAAGTTCAAGAAACTCCTCCAGCCAAAGGGCAAGATCGAAAAGGTGCTCTGTCTGGGCAACATATCCAACTCTCCCTCTACTTTGGGGTTCCTCCAGGGCATCTCCAACGACTTCCAGATGATCAAAGGTGAAGACGACCCGGACCTGTCCCTCCCGCAATCTCTAGTCCTGACGTGTGACAACCTCAAAATCGGCCTTATCAACGGATTCCAAATCATACCAAAGAACGACCCGCTAAGCTTGCTCAACCACGCCAGGATGATGGACGTGGACATCCTCATCTACGGCTCCACACACAAGGTGGAGGCATATACGCTCGACGGCAAGTTCTTCATCAACCCGGGAACGGGCTCCGGCGCCTACTGCACGGACCCTCTTGACAAGGAAGACAAGCTGATGATCAGCAAGATCGTGGAGAGCAAGCAGAAGGAGACGGCAAGCGGAGAGGCCGACAAGAAGGACGAGCCGGCAGCAGCAGGATCAGAAGAGACAGCAAAGGAAGTGCGGTCCACCGAAGAAACAACAACTACAGCAACCACAACAACTACACCGACACCGACACCGGAAGAACCAGCAGAAGCACCACCGACGCTTGACCAGCTCCAGCTGCACGACATCGACGAGTACATGGAGCCCTTCCCGAGCTTCTGCCTCCTGGACGTGAAGGACCACACGTGCACCCTCTACCTCTACACGCTCGTCGACGGCGAGGTGAAGATCGACAAACTGGTGTACGCCAAGGAGCAGTAACAACCTCGATGTATCTCTATCTAATCAGTGTAATCTTTAAAAGAAACCCTCAACGCCCAGCGCCGGCCGCCGCCAGCCGCCGAAAACGGCGGGGGGCCGCAAAAGTATAAAAGGGCGGCCCTCCCCCGCTGAAAATTTGCGTCCACCTCTACTGCTGGTGTGTATCGACTCTCTGATGTCCTCCCTACACAGCGTACTCCTGCTGTCCAGGCGGGCAGCAGCATTACTATACTACTCTACCCTATCTTTCTCTAACAACACTACATGATGACTAGAGTGCATTTGGCTCGAGACGTTTGGTG
>JAJMLU010000587.1:282463-301423 GCA_030569835.1 Pichia sp. NRRL Y-27261
TACCCTTTACCACTTAGTCGGTGCTGAACACGAAGCTATCGTCAAGTCTGGTAAGGATGTCTTTGTTAAATATTACGCTCCATGGTGTGGTCACTGTAAGAAGTTAGCTCCAATCTATGAAGAATTATCCGCTCTTTACGAAGGTAAGGACGTTATTGTTGCTGAAGTTGACCACACCTTAAACGATGTTGAAGGTGTCGATATCAGAGGTTACCCAACCTTAGTTCTTTTCCCAGCTGACGGTTCCGAACCAATCTACTACGACAGTGATAGAAGTTTAGAAGCTATGGCTGAATTCATCAAGGAAAACGGTTCTTTAGGTATTGATATCTTAGCTGAACTCGAAGACGCTGAAGATGATGAACCAGCTTCCTCTGCTGCTTCTGAAGCTTCTCCATCTGCTGCCTCTGCTGCCGCTACTGGTGCTGCTAAGCAAGGTAAGAAGGTCGCTGCTGAAAAGAAGGAAGAAACCCACGATGAATTGTAAGTTTAATCGACAAACCTCTGTTTCGTATATATTGCATTTTTTAACAACTTCTCCTTTTATATAGTCATCAAAAAAAATTTAAATTAAGGTAAAAAAAAACATTATACAGTTCTAGTTTTCGTAATCGTCCTCCTATGCTACATTTTTATCAATTATTTCAGATGCCGCCTTGGATAATCTGTTCATAATCGCCAATCCTTCATCTTCCTCTCCAACACCTTCGACAAATATAATATCGACCTTCTCTTTGTCTGCATCTCGTAATGCAGCAAATAAGTTTCTCTGTATATCTTCACCGCTCTTACCTAATTCGATTATTAGACTGCTTGAAAATTGCAGAGTTGGATTTTCCCAATATCTAGATTTCAATATAGCCACCTTCTTATCCTTCAATTCATCGCTCGACTTCTTTGTGTATTTGCTTATAGCATCATTGACATCATTATATCCTTCGAATAGGACAACTTTCGCAGTTGGTGAATAATGCTTATATTTCATTCCCGGAGTACGAACCTTTTCATATTGACCCGCAGTCTTCTTACCCAACACTATCTTTTCCCATCCGTGCCCAACTTTAGAAATGTCCTCCAAACTCAGCCCTCCAGGTCTTAATAACATTGGTGGATCGACAGTACCATCAACAACGGTACTCTCCAATCCAACATCACATTGTCCACCATCAATAATCAATGGGATCTTACCATCTAAGTCGTATAAAACATGTTCGGCCTTGGTAGGCGATGGCTTAGTAGATGCATTTGCAGATGGGGCAGCCAATGGGAGGTTTGAATATTGAATCAATGCTCTTGCAACTCGATCTTCAGGAAATCTAACTGCAAATGTATCTTGACCAGCGGTGACAACTTCCGAAACTGGACATCCTTCACCAACAGGCAACACAATGGACAATGGTCCTGGCCAATACTTGGCAATCAAAGGCTTGTATATTTCTGGTATTTCTGTGTGGAAAACATCTTTGATCATTTCAATTGAAGATATGTGTGAAATCAATGGATTATCAGCAGGTCTGTTCTTCGCAGCGTAAATTCTTCTAACTGCATCGGAGGATAACGAGGATGCGCCTAATCCATAGACTGTTTCGGTAGGAAAACCAACAACCTGTGAATCGTGTAATAATTTTGATGCTTCTTCTAAAACTTCTTCGGTGTGTTTATCGGTGATTATCATTTTGTTTGACTGATCATCAAATTTGATCGTTGATGGATCAATCGGGAGCACTTTTGTCTTGACTTTATCCATTTTGTCCATATTCCTAATCCCTATGCTAAAATGACGACAAAATCTGTTCATCTGTTACTCCAACAGTTGTTGGTTCGGTGTGTATCTGCCAGACGGAGGAAACGGAAAAACGTCACTTGGAGTAAAAGCCGATAAAATTTTTTGGAGTCTGAAAAATTCACAATCGATGTTGCGAATACAACATGAAATTCTGTCGTGAACACTCTCATCGTTCTCAACCTCTCCCGTCTCCCACGGACGTGGCAAGCTGTGCAATTGATGAGTTTGACTGGTTAAGCTGATGGATGTTGCTGACATGCCGTGGATCAGGTACATACACGCTCTCCACAAGACACCACACACGGCTATCTACATCTACTGACATGTTTGGATTTGCTAAGAAGTTAGTCAGCAGCATTGAATCCCAACTTACGTCTGGCCAAGACGATTCAAAAATAGATGAATCACGTCAAGGTTTAAGAATCTTATCAGTTAAGCCAAACTCTATAGGGTCCAAACATGGTTTTGAATCATGGTTCGACTTCATTGTTGCACTTAACGGAACAGATATTTGTGCATACTTAGAATTAAACACAGTTACGGGTCATGTTGGTTTTGAAAATATGTTAAATTACATCAGACATGAAGTTGAAGTGTCTAATGAAGACATCACATTTACAGTCTTTTCATCAAAGGGTTCTATATTAAGAGACATCAGAATACCAGCAGCTGAAATCAGAGAAGCCTTTTCCAATGCAACACCACCATTAGAAGAAATCAATTTTGCCGCAGATGCAAATGAATCATCAGAACTTCAATGGACTCCAAATTTCGGTATATCATTCCAATTGACACCATTGAGCACAGGTTTCTTCATGTGGCACGTATTACGTGTTCACCCAGGCTCCCCAGCGTATGTTGCAGGTATCACTCCTGACGAATACATCATCCAATCACAAGACGGTTTATTAGCGACTGGTGGTGAAGACCTTTTAGCTAAAGTGTTACAAAGTCAATACTCCAAAACCGGTGATGGATGTGAAGTCGTTCTTTATGTTTACAACTATGACTCCGATTGTGTCAGGCCAGTCCGAGTGATACTGAAAAACGGTGCATTATGGGGTGGTAGAGGTATTCTCGGTTGTGATGTTGGTTATGGTTTATTACACCGTATTCCTGAAATCATTGGAAAATTCCAAACCAAATCTGCAGATCAACATTTACCAGGTTCTTCATCATCTGCAGGAAGTGATACAATTGCACCTGCTCCAATAGTCCCGGAAATACCATTAACACAACCACCTGAATTCCTTCCATTGAAGGTTTCTGCTCCAAGTTTCAAAACCGAAGGTCCTGGAGAAACAGCTGATGAAGCTGCAAAGGCCGTCTTCAGCACACATAAGAAACGTGCCAATCCAGCAGCATCTAAATATGCCGCTGTTAATTTAGCTGACTATTTTGACGAACAAACTAAATCAAGCCAAGAAGCAGATTCTGGAAAGGCGGTAAGGGATGATAGCGTTCCATTACCTCCTCCAATGAAGAAGGCATAGGTTACGTTTAAAGGTGTATTACATGTAGATTATAATTAATTTTTTTGTTGCTTTATAAAAGTGTTTATCAAAGTGTTTATAAAAGTCCCAAGAATCCTGATATTGTATTTATGAATATCACAAATGAATGAATAATATTATTATTAACTGTGTCCTTTTTTGTTTTGTTTTAACCGTCAACTATATCATATAGTTTTTCTAAATCATAAGTTTCTCTCCAATAATCACCTCTTTTAATAATGATGACTAACAATATACTCAATACCGCAGTTACACCAGCACAAATACTGAATAAAACACCAGTACCAATGGCTTTGATTAATGGTTCTGTTGCAAAAGAAACACCGGCTGCCATGATCATTCTGATGAAATTGTTCAATGCAATACCGGTGGCACCTTTACCAGGTAAACAATCGGCAAGATATGTGACGGTGACACCAATGACAATCATTTGGGCAAAACCGAAAAGGGCTGTACCAATTAATGGAGTAACCCAATGCTCACCATATTCAAGACACCAACCCGTGAGAAGCATAGATAATGGCAAGATTGCAGCTGCAACATAGACGTTAATACCGAATCTTGCTTCAGGTGCAACAACACCATATTTTTCAATCTTCTTCTTTAACAAATAATCGTTGAATTTACCACCCCAAATGGATGCAATAAAATAAGTAACCGAATTTGGGATATAGACCAAACCAACGAGGACCGAGGAGAAATTGTATGGAGCTCTGGAGTACATGTATGTCAATGTCATGTTTTGAACATATAATGCAGCAAAACAAGGAGCAGAATACATCATTGCTAAACAGACAGGCGGATATCTGATGAAAACAAAAGCCTTTAATGGGCCATATAAGTAGATCTTACAATAGTGTAAGAATAGACGGAACTTACCACCATGTTGAATCTTTTCAATGTGATCGAGTTCTTGAGCAATTGAATCTCTTCTTTTCTTTTTATTCTCAATGAAAACATTGGTAGTGTTTGTAGCAATTTTAGACAGAGGAACAACTGCATCCATAGCTGGAATTTCATCGTCTTCCTCATCATAGTCCACATCGTGGCTATCACCATCAGTTGCTGCAAAGTCCTTGTGGTCGTTGGTTGATGTACCATTTGTTAAGTTTGATGTGACTGATGATCTTCTACTCTTTGGAGTACCACCAACAAAGGAACGGCGTGTTGACATTCTGGTTAACAGCTTATTCAACTGTTCAACCTCTTCTTCATCATCGTCATCGGCAATTGCTTCCGAGTTTATAGATGCAGTTGGTGATAAGTGTAATTGTCTTGGAGCTTGATTTGTATGGTCATTGGATTCATGACTTTCGATCGACTGCATGGTCTTTTCGTCATCACCATTAGAGTCCGAGCTTTCTTGTGCTGTTCTAAGGGTTTCATTATTAGCAGCTTCTTCATCATTCTTAGGGATTTTGTTTTTTCTTCTTTCACGTAAAATTTTACGAATAGCTTCTCTGTTATCTTGTTTTCTCAACGTTTCAGGAAGGAAGAAAATGATCAATAAACAACAACCACCACTAAGACAGACTAAGAACCACTGGGTTGCACGCCATCCGAATTTATCATTACTCGTGATGGCACCACCGATGATAGGACTCAACAATGGACCTGCAAGTGGACCTAAATAGAACAATCCCATAGCTGCACCTCTTTTGGTAATCGGATATAGATCACCAATGGTACCTGCACCGACACTCTGGACACTGGCTGCACAACCACCACTCAACACACGGAAACCGATAAGCGTGTTGACATTGTTGGATAGTGCACATCCGATAGTGAAACCGAGATATAGTATGAACGACACGATATAGACAGACCGTCTACCGTGTCTTTCTGATAGGTTACTCCACCAAAGTGGAATGACACCCAATGTGATAAGATATACACCGATAGCGACGTTAAGAATTGTGATTGTGGTATGTAAATTTTCAATAGCGTCATCTTCAGCTGGCAATAAGATGGATGTACCCATTGGACCAAGCATGGCACAGAAAGCGATGATGAAGACAATGGCGTTTCTCAACTTTCCCGGTAGTTCTCTTGCATCTTGATACTCAGGGATAAGACAAAATCTTGCCAATAGACCTCGACGTTCCTTTATTGGAACAATCATCGAGTCATCGAATTGGATAGTAGTGATTCTAGAAAGTAATGTCGATGATTTCGTTATTGGATTATTAGTTTCTGTTGTGTCCAGCGTTGATGGATGCATAATAGGCTCGGGGCTCTCTGAATTCACCGAGGAAGTTTCACTTCTGTTTCCGTCTTCACCATTATGTGCAGAAGTGGCAGAATCTGCGGTTTCTAGCGATTCCGGACTTGGTGACAGCTGTGATAGCGTCACGTTTTGGACTCTTTGTACTGTTGAGGGTTTTCTGCTGCTGCTCATGTTGTTTTGCGGTATCTGGCATGGATACAGCAAGGCAGTTGTGGAAGAGACGCAGACAGGGAGGCAGAGAAGAGGGAAATGGGGTGTGTATATATATATATACACCACCGCCACAGTGGGCCTTCGTCAAGCCAATTGTCACCCACGGC
Organism: Pichia sp. NRRL Y-27261; assembly: GCA_030569835.1. NCBI lineage: Eukaryota > Fungi > Ascomycota > Pichiomycetes > Pichiales > Pichiaceae > Pichia > Pichia sp. NRRL Y-27261. Next base: position 288,311 of record JAJMLU010000587.1, read on the forward strand.
GATGGTTGCTCCTAGTTCTGTCTTATCGTCTGAAAAAACGCAAAAAAACGCAGAATCGCCATTGAAAAAGCAGGTGGGAACTTCGGAGCAGGCGGTGCACATATCCGACAGCCGGCATCCGGCGCTGGAGACGGGGTGCCGTTTCCAGATGGCCGTTTTGGGGTTTGGTTGACACATTTTGATTGTTTGACTATACATGTTGTTACATTCTACACATTCTACACATTCTAGATGTTCTCGGATGCACACATCGGGGGTGGCTACTTGAACGCCTCTGCAACGAGGTCCTTGAGCTCGGAGGCGACAACCTCGTCGTGCACTCCGGAGAGCTTCCCGTCTCCCTTCACGTCCGGAAGTAGACCGTCAAACATCTGGTTGTACACGTCGTGTTCAGCGGAGCCGAACTCGCTAGGCTTGGTCTCAGAGTCAATCAGAGAGGTGTTGGCTGAAGAATCGGCATTCTTTGGTTTGCCCTTTTTGGCACCGTCCGTCAAACCACCCTTGACCAAGTACCCAGGAACAGGCAATTTGTTCTTGATGTAGTAGAGCTTCCAATTTCTGGCCTTATCCTTCAACTGCAACGAACTTCTGTTCTTCAAGTTCTCGTTGATCGTACCACCAGGGCCATACAATTCCAAAATTGCCGTCCAATGTGTACCCTTTTGCAATAAACCCTCCTTCAACGTCTCTTCCTCTTCTCTAGTCCACACTCTACGGAATGTAGATGGTCTATTGACCCTTTGCCTTTTAACCGATGCAGAAAGTGTTGCTGTTTGACTCTTCTCATCGACCTTTTCAACCTTAGTTTCTGTTTCCTTTTCTGTAGCGACTTTGTCATCCTCAGCCTTGCGCTTCTTGCCTTTCACTTCTGCTTCACTTTCACTACGTTCAGTCTCTTCCTCAGGTTGTTGCTGTTCTTGCTGTCCGTCTTCATTTTGCATCATGCTATCCAATCTGTCAAGTTCAGAGGATAACTTACCCTTCGGTCCCCAAATGAGGAAACCGACATTCTTTGAAACGTATTCCAATAAATCGTTCAAGAATTTGATCCATTCATACTTCTCCATCAATGTGCTGTCAGCTTCAGAGTTCAACAATGTTTGCTTTCTGAAATCACATCTACTCAAGAAATCCAATTCTGCAGGCGTGAATAATGCAGAGTTTCTTTCAATTTTAACAGCGCCAGGATCAAAATATGGATCTTTCCGACGCACCAAGATTTCATCCATATTATCAGGGAACAAATCGTGAATGATATCTTCCTTAGAACGATCACCCAATTCAACAGCTGAAATATATGCCTGTGTCTTTAACTCCAAATATAAGATCGCCTGTCCTTTCAAGAATTTTGTTTGATTTCTTTGCAACTTTGCAGCCTTCTTTTCTTTAGGCCACGTGTCTAAGAACTTTTTGTCTTTGATAAATGCAAGCGATGAAGATGGCTCTAAGTTTTGTGGTGGGCAGAAAACGTCCAAGAATGCTTCATTCAAGAAGAAGAAACCAAGATCGACCAAACCTAATGTTGCAAGCAAAAATGTAGATAAATTAACCTTTCTTAATGTACCTTCGATCGTGTCTTCTCTACCACGTAAAAACATTGGAGCTTGCTGTCCGTATTTCCATAGTCCAAATGTAACGTTTTCAACAGTAAAGAATGGACTGTCTTCGGAATTGTATACTCTTTTTGTGGTTTCGAAAAGTTCAACCAAGTTAGCAAATGCAATACCAGTGTACGATTCTCTGTTGGAGACCAATTCCATGACCTTTTGGTATGGACCCTTGGCGATGATTCTTAAGATTTGGGTGGCCAGATTATCTAAAACAGGTAATGTGTTGATCAACATTTGAACACTGAAAGATAAATGATCCGGCGCAGTTATGAGTAATGGCAATGCAGATAATTGTGCGTTAATATGCGCTGATTCTTTGACTTTGGATCTATTTGAATCATTAACTAGATCTCTGTATGCCTGTAAGACGGAATCTGTTTCATTGGAATTGAATAATTCACTATTGGATGGAATAGAAACACCCTTGTATGTATCAGTCACAGTGGTAACGATATCAGCACCACCCCTCGTGATAGTAGGAATGTCTTCTTTATTTTCTTCATCACTATCTTTCTTTTCTGAACTTGCAGCATCATTTTCTTCACTGACTTCAGCATTTTCTTTTGCATCATTATTTTCTGATACTTCTTGAGCCTCAACATTGATTTCGGAAGACTCTGCAGGTTCAGTTGATTCTATCTGTTTTTCTTCTTGAACGTCATCCATAAACAATGCATCTGTTTCTGCATCTTCCTTTTGTTGTTCTGCATCAACAGCATCCGCAACTTGCGTGCTTAGCTGATGATCACTTCCGATTAATTTTTGCAGATGAATGTCAAAGTCTGCATCAGTGATGTTATCGATATCCAGGTTAAGCTCCGATTCGAGAAAGTCCATTTCATTTTTACTGAGACGTCTCTTTTTGAAATTGTTGGATAAGGACGCAAGATTGCTGTCTATTTGATTGAGTTCATTTTCAATCTGTTGATCTATGTTATTGTTTTTCTTACTGTTTGATTTTTTCATGTCTTTGGTCTTGCCCATTATGGCACTGTTCTTGTCTGAATCTTCAATGGCCTGAGAGTCCTTATTTTTCTTTCCAGGTTTGGCTGCTTGGTCGCCCATGTTGTGTGTGTTGTGTGCTAATTGCAGGAGATGGCCGACGTGAGACACCAAAGAAAACATAAACTTCCTATCTAGTCTTGTTTTTTCTCTATTTTCATGTTGAGATAAAAAAAGAGGAAAAACAAAAAATAATGAGAAAATGCAGCCACCCGTGCACCGCCGCTGACGTCAGCACACGTCGATCGACGTCACGCGAAAATGGCCAAATTTTCCTTTTTTTCATTTTTCCCCAACTTTCTCGCCGCCAAAGGCCAATAGCTTTTCCAAATGGAGCAATTCTCTCTTTTGAGACTGATTACTTTCATGAGCGTTTCAGCTGCAACGTGTTTCAGCACTAGACACAGTGGAGTTCGCCACAGAGGAGTATCCAACACACGCACAGACACGCACAGACACACACAGCCACCAATGTCATTTGAGAGAGCAGACTCATACGCAGCACCGGTCTTTCCTCCACAGCAGGATACCGCCGGGGATCAAAATAGTGAAATCATAAAGGCGTTCAAACGTTTCATATTGGAATTCAGAATCGATAACGATTTCATCTACAGAAACCAGCTTAGAGAAAACATCTTGGCAAAGCAATTCAAGATGACTGTTCGTTCGGAACACTTGATTTCTTTCCACGATGAATTACACCAAAAATTATTTGAAAACCCAAAGGAAATTATCCCATTGTTCGAAACTGCCATCACGGAAATTGCAAAGAGAAATATTTACTTAACAAACGAAGAAGAACCTGCCATTTTCCCACAATGCCAACTTATTCTATTATCTAACGACAACAAGATTTCAATTAGAGACATCGGCTCAGATAATGTCTCAAAAATCATCAAAATTTCAGGTATCATCATCAGTACTTCTATGCTTAACTCAAGAGCTTCCGAGTTGACTTTAATGTGCAGATCATGTAGACACACAATGAAGATCAAATCGAGCGTCACTCTTGGTTTACCACAATACCCAAAGAAATGTTTATCTCCGCCACAACCAGATGGTAGTAAAAATAACTGTGCAACAAATCCATACTTAATTGTTCACGACAAATCCACTTTCATTGATCAACAAACTTTAAAACTTCAAGAAACTTCAGATATGGTTCCAGTCGGTGAAATGCCACGTCATATTGCATTATTTGTCGATAGATACCTTTGTAATACTTTAGTCCCAGGTACAAGATGTGAAATTATTGGAATATACGATACTTATCAAAAGAAAGTCAGAAACACAGGTACTATTAACAATGCAGCAATTAGATCTCCTTACTTGAAAGTGTTAGGTATCCAAACCGAAGCCGACTTACTAAGATCCACTGGTGGATTGAGTAGAATTTTCAGTGAAGAGGAGGAAGAAGAATTCATTGCATTATCTAGAACTCCAAACTTATACGACAGATTCGTCAAGTCTATTGCGCCATCTATTTATGGTAACGAAGATATCAAGAGAGCAATCACCTGTTTGTTATTTAGTGGTTCTAAGAAATTATTACCAGATGGTATGAGATTAAGAGGTGATATTAACGTTTTGCTTTTGGGTGATCCGGGTACTGCCAAGTCTCAACTTTTAAAATTCGTCGAAAAGGTTGCACCAATTTCCATTTATACCTCTGGTAAGGGTTCTTCTGCAGCGGGTTTGACCGCTTCGGTTCAAAGAGATCCTGCAACAAGAGATTTCTACTTAGAAGGTGGTGCGATGGTCTTAGCAGATGGTGGTGTTATTTGTATCGATGAATTTGATAAGATGAGAGATGAAGATAGAGTTGCTATTCACGAAGCCATGGAACAACAAACCATTTCTATTGCAAAGGCTGGTATTACTACTGTTCTTAATTCCAGAACTTCTGTTTTAGCAGCTGCTAATCCAATTTTCGGTAGATATGATGATATGAAAGCACCTGGTGAAAATATCGATTTCCAAACCACCATCTTGTCCAGATTTGATATGATTTTCATCGTTAAGGATGAATACAATGCACACAGGGATATGTCCATTGCACATCACGTCATGAATGTCCATACCAATGGTGGTACCAATGAAGAACAAACAGAAGGTGAAATTCCAATTGACTTGATGAAGAAATATCTCCAATATTGTAAATTAAAGTGTGCACCAAGATTAACACCACAAGCTTCTGAAATGTTAAGTTCTAACTTCGTCGCTATTCGTAAAGAAGTCAAATTAAAGGAATCCTTATCTTCCGAAAGATCATCAATTCCTATCACTGTGAGACAATTGGAAGCCATTATCAGAATCACCGAATCTTTAGCAAAGATGGAATTATCACCAATTGCCGATGTTAGACACGTTGAAGAAGCAATGAGATTGTTCAATGCTTCTACTATGGATGCCATTAAGGAAGGTAATACTGATAACGCAGAAACCGCCCAACAGATGGAAAATATGGAAAGTGAAATTAAGAGAAGATTACCAATGGGTTGGAGTACTTCATACAACACTTTACGTCAAACATTTGTCGAAAGAGGTTCATACAGTGCTGAAGCTCTGAATAAAGTGTTATTCATTATGGAAAGAAGAGAAATCATTCAATTCAGACACAATAGATCCAGTATTTTTAGATGTGGTGTGTAAATTAAGAAATACCACTTATTTTTATGTACAATAGCAAACAGTTTTAATAGTTCCCCCTTTATAATCATCACAAAGTTAATTGATTTTAAAAATTTATAAAGTGTATCTAATTCTATACAATGTAGTCCTCATGCGATAACATGGAAACCTTCCTTACCTTTGTTTAAACTCTTTTGAACAATCTTTTCGATTTCATAAGGATCGCTGGTGATACCAGTCAGGTTTTCACAACCATCTTCGGTAACTAAGATATCATCTTCAATTCTGACACCACCGATATACATGTACTTGTCAACAATTTCTTTGTTAACGTATTTTTCTTGTTCTTTGGTGATATGCTCAATTAAGAATGGTGAGAAATAGATACCTGGTTCATCAGTAACAACCATACCTGTTTCTAACTTTCTTCTCAATCTTAAGTATCTTAACATTGGGTTTGGATCTTCATAGTTAGCATATCCACCAACATCATGAGTGTCCATACCTAATAAATGACCCAAACCATGTGGGTAGAACCAAACGGAGACACCTGATTCGAAAATTTCTTCAGCTGTACCGTTGTGGAATAAACCTAAGTCTAAGAAATGTTTGATAAGGACTTTGTGTGATAAGAAATGTAAATCATCCCAGTGTTCACCAGGCTTGATGTTTTCCATAACTTGTGATTGCATGTCTCTGACTGCGTTATAGATAGATAGATGTTCAGGAGAAAACTTACCTGTTATTGGGAAACATCTAGTGACATCAGAGGCATAACATTTCCATTCTGCACCCGCATCGATTAAAACAGATGTCTTACCATCCATAGGATCGTCATTCTTGACATAGTGCAAAGTACCACATGATGGGCCAGAACAACAGATTGGATCGTATGATTGGAATTTAGAACCTTGTCTAATAGAATGATAGACAAATTCAGCATGCAAATGAGTTTCGTTTGTTTCAATTGGCAATGCAGACATAACAGCTAAATGACAATTATCTGTAATCTTTGCTGCATGCCTCATTAATGCAATTTCATAGTCATCCTTAATTAATCTGGATTCATCCAAAGAATAGAAGAAAGTTGGATCTTTTGGAATGACAATATCTGCAAATGGAAGTTTTGCATAGTCGTCAGTATCAGTTGTGTAGATCTTATAGTTTGAAGATTTTAATGTTTTGAGGGATTCTTCGATATCCTTAGCATATAAGACTTCATCAACATCATATTCCTTCAATGCATCTTCTAAAGACAATGGCAAACCGCTCCACATGATGTCGTCTTCATCGACATTTGGCAAGAATAATGTGAGTTTTTCGCTGATAACGTTGAATAATATGAATGCACCTCCGATTTGTTCAACACCGGATAAGTAATGGAAATATCTGTTTTGTCTCAATGGAGCAAACTCATCACAGTATGCATATGGTGCAGCGTTTGCAGCTGCGATAAAAAATGCAGTGTTTTCGTTCTTTGCTGTTGCATTCTTGGTTAAGAAATGGCTTTTAACCTTAAGTGCATGCGCCTTTGCTGGATACTTCATTGTCTGCAGGATGTTATTAGTGGTTGTTGCAAATGATCGTAGTCCCAATGCCTGTGCAGCTCTACCAAACATAGAATACGGGTTGAATACAAAGAGGGGAAGAAGAAGAACGCTGGCAGATCGAGAGAACAGACCGGCTATCTCGAAGTGTCAGATGGTGCTACAATCTAGGGAGAGTGAGAGATAGGAGTCTGGAGCCCTACGCTGGTGAGGACGCTGTGCGGAACAGTTGCCGCATCGGGAAGACTGCTTTGGGAACATGTTTTTGTCACTTTTCCTGTGCAGGGGATCTGTGGGTTTCTCTGGGGTTACCACCAGTGAGAGAGGAGGCAACAAAGCAACCCACGATGTCCAAGCACGAGATAGAAAACGATGACGAGATACCCAGAAAGAAGACCAAGATAGAGACATTGGAGGAAGAAGATGATGACGAGTTTGCGGATTTAGAAGACACAATTCAACTGGAAAAGAGTCAGGTGAAAGTTACAGACAATGACCTATACTTAGACACAATCAACCGTAAAGTGCTCAATTTCGATCTGCCACTGATATGCAGCGTTTGCTTAGCAACTACAAACATTCATATCTGCTTAGTATGCAATAAGTACTTACAAGGTGCAGCTGAATCTTCACCAGCGTACACGCATGCAATCGACACCAACCATCACATTTTCATCAATACACAGACCTCCAAATTCGTCATTCTGCCAGAACAATTAGTTTTATCAGATAAGATATCGGGAGATTTACATGATATACAATTATTACTAAGACCTGAATTCACAGAAAAATCGATTTCTTCTTTAGACGTAACACCACTCCAAGGAGAATCGCTTACGAAGACAAAATATGATGTTGGATTTATACCATTGGTCAACGATTACATGCAGGATATAACCGATTCAAGATTTGAAAAAGAAAGCAAATCGATACTGAAACATAATGCGTTATACTATGCACTTTCACACATATCACCAATAAGAGATGCGCTATTAAGTTATAGCCAGTTAGAGACGACACCACTTACGAACCAACTTTCCACTTTAACTAAGAAAATCTGGTCACCATCTTTATTCAAGACTTTTACTTCATCATTTGCAATGGAGGGTTACTTGGTTTCATGCCAGCTGTCCAGTAAGATCACCGATGATATCCGGATGTTTTACACGTGGATGATTAATACACTCATCAAAGAAAACAAAAAGATTTTCAGAGACAATTTCACAGGAAAACTTTCACTAAACAACAAAGAAATTAAATTCATAAACCTTACGATTAAGCTCCCACAACAATCTGTTTTCAAAGGAAGCACATCTCTCTCTATAGAACAATACGATTTGGTCAAACTTATTAAAGATAAAAAGTTCCAAATCATCAAATCTCCAAAATATCTCGTCATACACATCGATAGAACAAATGATATGAAAATCGAGGGTATCGAGCAGGAGTTGAATATGAACATTGTAAAATTCGACCCAGATTTACTACAATTGGATAGCGGATTGAAATATAAACTTCTGGCCAATACGACATATGACAATAAAGTCCACGTTTTGGATAAGTCCAGAAAGAGATGGGTCGAATTCGACAGTGTAAACGTCAAAGAAGTGGAAAAGGAACTTCTTTTTATCACCAATTGCCAACTACAAATTTGGGAATTACAGAAATAGTTAATCCTAGAATATTTTTCAGTCTATTTCATAAAACTTATATAGCTAATCTATTAACATTACTTGTGACTATAGATACATTGTTATCTTCAATTAACTTTTCGGCAGTAGCAGTAAGATGCTTCTTTGGATCTTGCTTACCGACATACCTCGTCTTGAGTTGATCTTCGGATAATGTCTTTTCTTCTTCGATTCTTTCAACGTATTGCTTAGCAACCTTGATTAATTTCTTAGAGCCGTCCAAGTTTTGACAATCTTGTTCATCATAGTTCTTCAATTTGAGACCACTTGTCCATTCCTTCTTGTGTAAGTTCAATAACATATCTGTTTCCTTCTCTGTTTTTCTGTAGTCAATATTTAAAGAGTAATAACTTCTGTTTAAACCATGAAGTAATGCTTGGATAGTTGGCTTGTTGAGTAAACCGACGTTAGATGTTGTTTGTCTTGGTTCTTGACCCATCATCAACACTTGGGAAGGAATGGATCTGAAGGCGTCAATGACAACCTTACCCTTAACACTCTGAATTGGATCTATAACAACGGCAACGGATCTTGGGTTAAGTTGTTCAAAACTCTGTTGTGTATTGACATCGACACTGGACAACCAACATCCAAAACCCGGATGAGAGTGGTACCAACCGACAACCATTTGATCTCTACCTGTTTGCTTGAGCATGTCCATCATCTTAGTTTGGAAAACATCATCGACGGCTTCGACAGAGACACCGGTACCACTTTGTGGCATGGCAAAGACGTCGACAACGGTAATTGTGTAATCATCGACGAACTCTCCCAACATCAAACCCATGACTTCCATTGGAACACCGGCACGTCCGTGTTTGAGCATCTTGAGTAATGCCAATGATGATATGTAAACGGTTTCCGCATTATCGATAGCTGGGGCATCCTGGAATCCTGGGCCACCCATTCCGCCCATACCGCCCATACGGCCTCCTAGAAGTGATTGTAATCTTTCCATTGTGTTGTGTAGTTGTTGCTGTAGTGCTTGGTAGACGATACCCTCTGCCAGACTCTCCCAGAAGAGTCGCCACCAGCCCGTCATGGATGAATCAACACTTTGGCCTTTGGGGAGACGAGTCGCCCTCGGTGCGCAGCGCTCAGCGCTCAGCTCGGCGAGTTGCTCAGTGCTCTACGAACAGCCTACAACACCACAGGAGTAGACACTGGTTTCTTCTTGGGCCGACGTCCAGTGCCTTCTAGCATCCCCTTCCACACCCAAACAAGCAGTCGAGCGATATACTCCTGTCAGATACAGCACCCAGCCATGTCAATTCCATTCAACCTCTCCAAAACTCCCATCTACGACCACTGTTTCTCAGCAGACCGTCGTTCCGTTGCCATCACTCAAGATAAAGATATCCAAATCTTCAACTTATCCAACCCTCAAAAGCCTCAATTGATCACCACTTTGAAACACCACGATAAGCCAATCACTGGTTTGGACATTGCTGCCGATGGTAAGATTGTCACTTGTTCTCAAGACAGAAACGCACTTGTCTGGACTCCTCAAGCCGATGGTTCTTACAAGGAAACTTTAGTCTTATTGAGAATCAACAGAGCTGCAACATGCGTTAAGTGGTGTCCTAACGGTAACAAGTTTGCTGTTGGTTCTTCTGCTCGTGTCATCTCTGTCTGTTACTTTGAAGAAGAAAACGATTGGTGGATTTCTAAGCACATCAAGAAGCCAATCAAGTCCACCGTTTTATCTTTAGACTGGCACGAAAACAGCGTTCTTTTAACTGCTGGTTCCACCGATGGCCACTTACGTGTCTTCTCCACCTTTGTCAAGGGCATCGACCCTAAGCCATCCGCAACCATCTGGGGTGAAAGATTACCATTTGCAACTTTATGTTTAGATATTAACTTAAGCACTTGGATTGAAGACGTTAAGTTCTCTCCAGATTTCCAATTCGTTGCCTGTGTCGGTCACGACTCCAGTGTCTATATTGCTTACCCGGGTGCTGGCGAATTAGAGGTTGCTAAGTTAGATAAGGTCAAGACATCCAACTTACCATTCACTTCATTAGTTTTCGCCAACAATGCAAAGATCATTTGTGCCGGTTACGATTGCCATCCAATTGTCTTTGAAGGTGATGCTTCCCACAGCTGGACGCAAACCTACTCCATTGATGACCCATCTAAGAAGACCGCCAACGTTGTTACAAACCAAAGTGCTCTTGATAAGTTCAGACAAATGGATTTGAAGGGTTCTGTCCAGCCAAAGAGCAACACCTTGTTAACTATCCATCAAAACACCATTACCAGTTTAAGACCATTCCAATACGACTCTTCTGGTTTGATCAGATTCAGTTCCGCTGGTAATGATGGTAAGGTTGTTATCTTCGATGTTTAATCACATCGTACTCGCTTTAATGTATAACATTTACGTTGTATAAAAATATTTATATTGTTACGATCTTAAATTAGTTTATTAGTTTATTATAATTTAGAATACAAATTCGATTAAAAAAATAGTAATGTACAAAATGAAATGGAAATAAAAATCACACATAGAGAAAAAGAAGAAACAAATGAATCAATAGTCATCTGGGTTATTTATTTCCAATTGATCTGCAATTTGACGATGTATATCTGCAGACATTGCCAATTCGTGTTGGATTCTATCGACAGCATCCATAGTTTCTTCATCGATACCGGAACCTAAATCAACATCTTCGTCGTCATCAGCTGCCGCATTAGCTGCATTTGATTCGGCGTCAGCATCTGCATCCTTTTCGGTTATCTGCTGTTCAGTGTTGCCTTCTGCAGCGTTGGCGTTGTATTCTTCAAGTAGTTCGACAGGGATGTTATCATCCTTCAATGGTTCAGCTGTTTCAATAGTGCCAGAGGCAGTTGGCGCATTAACTAATTGGTTGGAATTAACTTGTAATAAAAGATTGTGGACGGTAGATTTGAAAACTAAACCTAACATATCCAATGATTTTTGTAATTCCTTAGCCTTCTGTGCTAATGTTGGTATGTTTTCAGGATCTGTGATTGCCATTTGTTGGTTTATTTCTTCAAGCTTGGCTTTCAAAGCATTTAAGTTTATTCCCATTGATTGATATTGCTGTAAGATTTCAATCTCTTCCTTGGAAAGAAAAGAGGTCATCAAGCCATAGTTGATTTCAAGTATGTCTGCCATGTTTGCTGTGTGTTGATTCTGGGTGGACGGTAAGCACTAGAAATCAGTAAGAAAAGAAATCGCATTGAATGATGTAAACATTGTTGTGATTTGAACTCATTTACTGAAACAAAGCGGACTCAGTAAATTTTCTGTATGGTGGCGTCGATCGACGCACCAAAAAAATCGCCAAATTTCTGGTTTTTGATTAAACAACATAATTCTCCCACAATATACACTTAGAACGGCAGTGAATGGAGTAACTGGATCATCAAATAATACAGAATATTCAATTAGTGGTTTAAAATCTATCATTTAATTATTAGACAGAGTGTTAGGTAGCAAAGATTACATAAAAATAAATAGTTTTGAAAAATGTTTCAAATTGTTCTGACTTTCAATTAACAGCAACGACAAATACAATATTGACGGCTAGTAATACCAGACCGACAATAAATAGAAATCCCAATGTCGTTTTAAGCGAATATGTATTCACTTTGTGGGCTTTGTAGTTGTAAATACTTTGGAAATATGATAAACATCCGACGCACAATGTCGCCATACTCAATAAGACGAATAGAATCGCCGTACCATAACTGAATTTTGCCAACCAAGGCGGAGAATTATCATCGTCGTCACTTCCTGTATTGTAACCAGATGTATCTAATCTGAAATTTGTCACAATTGTTATGGCAATTGCTGCTAATGTTATACTAAATTTCACCCAAGAGAGTGCCGTTCTCTCTGTCATCAATATGTCTCTTGGCTCACTTGTCGTGTTATCGATCATGAGATCCGTCTCTAACAACATGTCTGTGATTTCTTGTAGTGCAGTTTTGTGTCTACTGTCGCTATTGTCACTGTGGTTTCCAATGGTTCCAACGTCCACTGGATCTGGAACAGTATAAGATGTGGTCGGTTGCCTTGTTCTGCTTGATGGCGCCTGCATTTCCTTATGTATGACAATCTACTCCGATGCTTTTGATTCCTGGCACTTTATGCAGATCCGTGCTACTTGCACTCCGAGGAAGGGAAAGGAGTTGTGGCTCCAGGGGGTCCTTTACTGTTTCCAGATTAGTTAATGTGGCTCACGATAAGTCTTTTGCGTGGGCTTACCTCAGCCGGCCGGGAAATTTGAAATAAATGCGAAATTCCAGAGGCCAAAAATATTAAAAAATGAGAAATTAGAAAAAATATTTTTTTTCTTCAGATTTTTCACTTTATCTTTTTCAATAACGGAAAAGTTTTAGCTGGATCTGCTGCAGGCGAAAGAAGAGAGTTGTTCCCACGAGACACAGATAGACAGTTCAGATAGCTTGAAAATCAACAATCAACAGATATGTCCAACTACTCAAATATAGATCACACACACGACCATAATGGCCAACACGCAACCGTTTTGTGTTGTAATTGTGGTGTGCCAATGGATGGTTCCACCGGTTTAGTCATGTGTTACGATTGTATCAAATTAAACGTTGATATTACCGACGGTATTCCAAGAGAAGCAA
>JAJMLU010000587.1:319357-330855 GCA_030569835.1 Pichia sp. NRRL Y-27261
AAGTTGGCCACCACCTAAAATACCAACAACTTGGGAATCCATACTTGCTTAATTCGAGCTTGTTTGTTGTCTGCTGAGCTGGTCCAGAGGAAGAAAAGATAAGAAGAACGTGGTGAAATAGTAGCAGTATCAATGGAAAAATAAATTTAGGGCCAATCACACTGACTGCGATTACCTGACTCTGTCCGCTGCTGCGACAAACCCCATGTCGCGGATCACAGCCTCGGAACGAAAAACTCGGTTAGCCTTCTCGGATGGGGAAATCGAATGCGTCAAGATCGAGTTACATACGAGCAAGAAACGTTCTCTGGCATTATCCTTGCACCTGCACGTCGACCCCTACTTCTTCTACCAATAGACTATTTATTTCTTAGACAAGGTTTATGTTTGCAGTTACTAGTCTACTAGCAAACTACCATCAAAATAAAGACAACCAGGCTAACTACAATGGAAAAACTACACACACACGACTCTATTCGAGTCACCGGTGCCGGAACGACCTTCACGGCATATCAAGAGAAGCCTGATTTTACGGTTGAGGCAACACAAGAATCTCCACTACAGCCATCGGATTCTAGTAGTTATGACGCATTTGGACACGAGAATGAAGATGACTTCCCAGATGGAGGATTAAGAGCATGGATTGTTGTCCTCGGTGCATTCATAGGATTGATGACTGGTTTAGGTGTGATGGATACCATGTCTTCTATTCAACTTTATGTATCCAAACATCAACTTGCTGATGAGAAAATCAGTACTATATCCTGGACATTTTCGCTTTATATGTTCACGAATTTATCGATGGGTGTGGTGTCAGGACCGATTTTTGACATCTATGGTATTAAAAAGATCTTATTAATTGGTATGATTCTCAACTGTGGTGGGCTTTATGCAACTGCCTTTAGTACGAAATTGTGGCATTTCATCCTCAGTTTTGGTATCTGTACTGGTACAGGTTCTGGGATCATGCTGACTCCATTGATTGGTGTTGTTAATCATTGGTTTCTAAAGAAAAGAGGATGGGCCAATGGTATTGCCGGAACAGGAGCTATTTCTGGTGTTTATTTTCCAATCATGTTGAGATCATTATACCCAAAATTAGGATACACAAAGGCAATGGTCATCTTGGCTAGTATCTGTGTCATTTTGAGTGTGATTTCGTTCTTATTAGTTAAAGATAGATGTGAAGTTTTGCACGCAGAAAACTTACATCGTGCAAAGAAACAAAGATTGGTTGACGCTATTAAACACATGATCAATTTTAAGAATTTCAAAGAACGTAGATACCTTTTCCTCACAATGGGTATGTTTTTTGATGAATTCTCAGGGATTTTGGTTATCACTTATATTGCAACTTATGGTACAGTCCGTGGACTATCCGAGTCCAATGGTTATTTGACAGTGACGGTTATGAATGCCGCTGGTATTCTTGGAAAAGTGTTGCCGTTACTTTTGAGTGATTATATTGGAAGATTCAATGTTATGGTTCTGATTGCACTGTTCATGGTGTTTTCCATATTTGCGGTTTGGTTGCCATATTATAACGAAGCAGGATTCTTCGTATTTGCAGCCTTTTACGGATTTGGGTTTGGTGCAACAATCGCTATTACGCCAGTTTTGATAGCCCAAATTTCACCGACAAAAGAATTCGGTTCTCGATTTGCGACTTCATATTTTATTGTTGCCTTTGGTAACTTGATTGCAATGCCCATCGGTTCCCAGTTCATCAACGAAGAAACGGTCACCAACTACAACCATATGATTATTTTTGCGGGTGCTACGATGGTTGTTGGTGCTTCATTTATCATTTCCAGTAGAGTCGCAATTGTAGGATGGAAATGGTGTTATGCATGATTATATATAGCTTGTTTTTACTATTGAAAGGATTAACTAGCAGCCAGCAGGAGGATTAATAAATCGACGCGTCGACAGCTGAGAACATCGGTAGTTTCCCGAATAGTAGAGCTGCAAACTTTTGGTTCATGAACACTTTCGGAGGTCCATGAACATCTGTGAACACTTTCGCGCATCCCATAGTAATTAGTATGGGTGTTCATGAACACAAATATGGTCCATGAACACTGCATTTCCTAATTGGGCAACCCACCCGAGAACAAGGCGGTGCAAAACTCATCAGTGGCTCGTCACATACTGCACTCTAATACTCATTATAACCCCAAATTAACCACATATAACACCAAACAAGCACTTATATAGAGTTATAATAGTTACCTAACACATATTCAGGCACTTTAGATGTTGATAATGACGACGGGAGGGGAAACAAGGGCGTGGAGTAGAACATTCTGTAGCGTTTACTCAGTAGAAGCGAAATCGGTTTTGTATGCGAGAAAAGCATGCAACGAGTTAAGTGCACTAAATACGTCTAACTGGATTGATATATTGTACAAAGGATGATATAAGGTAGTTAATAAACCTAGATAGTATAGCTAGTGGATTAGAGGGCTATTCCAAGTGTTAGACACAATATAAGAAAAATGGCGGCGTCGACCGACGCAATTCTGCTTACGTAATATGTTCATGAACCTGTGAACACCCCCATGTTCACAGGTTCATGAACATGGGTTTTCACCGATGTTCACAGACGTTCATGAACAGGTCGCGTTCACAGAAAAATTGATGGCAACTCTACCGAATAGGCAATACCCTGAGATGCTACAGTGGTAATAGATGACCTATAACGAACCAGAGGCAGCAGTTCTTTTATTCTAGACGCCAGACACGTGAGATAAGAATGAACATATACACCCAACCTGTCAAACGTCAAACACCAAACACCAGGCCTGGTCCGCCCGTGGGTCTGTTCGGTCCTGAAGCCTGTTAAGCTGTTACAAACTGTGGTGCGTGGGCTTATCAAGGGGCCCCGAGGGCCCGTCTCGCGCGGTTTGCCTCTTCGAGCTGGGCGTTTAGCGCATTGTACCCGATTAGGCAATTCACGCTGGCACTGCAATCTTCTGGCCATCTCCAGGATCTTAGCATGTTTTTCACTTTTCACTTTTCACCACACGGTCCGTCTACTGCCTTCCGTGTCCAGGATATATATATAGGCATCCTACTCCCACGCCTTCTAAACACTACCGGCCTGCAATTGCACCCCAGTCACCATCAAGCACAGAGTCTGACGCCCCCGATACTCTATCATAGTTATCAATTGCTTTTTAGAATGTACTAGCGAGGACTAAACAATCACATAATACATCGATCACAAACATAAACCAATGACGTCCGACTCCGATATAAAGAAAAAGAAAAAAAAGTCAACCGATTACTCAAGGAGAGGATGCACCCAGTGTAAGAAATCCCACCTCAAGTGTGATGAAAAATTCCCAACTTGTTCAAGATGTCTCAAGAGAGGAACAAACTGCAACTATTTCACCAATTTCCTCCTCGAAAGTAAAGATTCGAAACTGGATCAGAAATCGAAAACAACCATTGTTTGGGAAAATAGCAAGGAAAACGTCCTGCAAAATACGCTAATCAACAACACAACTGATAGTGTTCTTCCTCAGATGAATACGGCACAAACTTCAATAGAAACAACACTTCAACAAATCAAACATAACAGTATATCGCCAACTGCAACAACAACGATACATACATCATCTGTAAACACACAGAATGGTGTGAACAACACTATAAGTCAGACACAGCCTCTACCTGAGACATATTCAGATACAAATACGATTTCACCATTCGCAGTCCCTGTCACATCACCAAATAAGAACAGAGATAAACTCTCTCCGCAAGATATTAATAATTTCGTCCCTTCTCCTTCATTCCTATCGAATTTCTCACACAAATCTCCACACAGCAATCCAATGTCCGAATCGAGTGAAGTTGGAAGTCAATTATCAGTATCAAACATCAGACTCAATGATCTTATATCTGTTGAACCTGATGATCTCACATATCTCAACAATCTAAACAAAGAATATGAGACAATGACATATTTATACAATGAAACCGTCCATCCAAACTTACACAGTTTTGATATCCCATGGGATGGAGGTCCATTATATTACTTTGTCGAAAAAATCAAGGAAAATGATCCATTTATATTTGATAGTTCGATCTCATTAAATGCCCAGGCAGTTATCGATTTCACATGGACAATGGCAAGAGTGACTAAATTCTTTTACACTTTTGTCTTGTATGCCGAAACTTCCTTGATGTCCGTTCTTGATCTATGTTTTAAGTTAGGTACTAAAAGTTCAATTTTTCAGAGTGTTTTAACATACCATTGTTCGGTTCATATGGTTCGTGTGTACAACACCACAAACGAACCAGGTTTGGCTAACCTCTGGGACTTCAATATTAGAATCCCATCATTCAAGCAATGCATTGATTACCTTAGAGAAGGCTTAGAGAACTCTCCAAACTTTTCAGATTTAGTCATTTTAACATTTGCAGTTGCAATCATTTTCTCAGGAAATGCATCTGATGAAAGTTGGCGGGCACATCTCAATGGATGTTTTCAATTGATCAGCAAATGTGCTTCATTAAAAAAAAGTGTCAACCCTGACAATGATTTTGATAACGCAGCTTTGAAATTATACGACGTTATTGTCGAATGGTATAACCACACAGCATCACTAGCAGCAATAAGTTCAACAAGCGGGTTTTTAGGAAGAAAGCTAACTGTCAAAAGAACCGAATCCACAACAAATATAGCACTCGCAAGCAATGACATCAATTTGATGTCAGGTCATTGCTCGGAAATCAGCAACCTTGTTTCAAAACTCTACACCTGCATAAGTGCATTCAACAATAAAGGTGTGAAATTATCTGGCTTACATTTTGTCCATTTCATACTAGATGTAAATAGTTCCGTTGATACAATAAATGAAATCAGAGACTGCGGTTTTGAATTCTTACATGAATTGAAACAAATTGAAACTACTTACAAATATAAACGTCTAGACCTTGAAGATTTTAGAATGGATTTGTCAATCAAATATTGTAATCTGATTTACATCAACGGTATCCAGCTGTTTATCAAATATTTCTTTATTGGTATCAGAGAAACCAAAGCTGTGAGATCAATGCTTCGTGATATTTTAGATTTGATCTATTCTATGCCCTACAGATCCTCATGTGGTATTATTTGCCATTGGAATATTTTCATGTCCGCTATGATTGCTTTATTAATCGATGACTATGAAATCTACGGCCATTTCATGGGTATTCTCAGAGTTTTCCAAATGAACGGCATGGATGTTAATTCCATGGATATTTTAGAACGAATCAAAATGATCCTTTCTGAAAAAAGTTATGACAAATTACTTTCCAATGAGAATGATTTCGTCATTTACTAATAAATTAAAATTAATTCTGTACATTTTTACTTCTATATACACTTACTTAACAATTTATTCTTCTTCGCTATCTTCTTCTTCGTCGTCATCACTTTCTTCATCGGAATCTGCTTGTAACATTTCAATCCATTTAGCAACCTTTTCTCTAATTTCTGGCATTTCCTGAGATTCCTTGGAGTCCCACCATGCAACGATATTTTCATCATCTAATATATCGATATCGTATAAGACAACAGCAATACAACCAAACAATAACGCCTTGTAGTCTTCATCTAATTTATAACAAATTTGTTGTATGATCAATAACAAATCAACTTGATCAGCATCATCGAAAACTTGTCTACCAAACATCTTACCCCAGTGTCTGAAAATCTTTTCAGCGGCACTTTTAACACCTAATGTACCAGTGGCAATGAAATGGTTAGTACGCTTGATCATGGCCAAACATGAAGATTCACGAACTTCATGATATGTAACATTCATACTCATACGTAATGTGTTCAATTCTAACATGGCGGTATCTAAATCGTGATTGTTTTCCATAGCACGCTCAACAGTGGCGATAGCTTCTTTATCGAAACTTTCAGTTTCATCTTCAGAGACAAATCCACTAGCAGATGAATGTGATCTCTTCTTCTTTTTGTTTGTGTGGTGAACAGTGATTGCACTTGATGCAATTGATGAATCGGAGAGGTTTAATTCGGCCATTTCGAAAACGATACCACTTGATGGTTCATTCTGTGATTCTTCGTCATCTTCATATAAGAAACCTAAACCGTTATATCCAACAACGGCAGGATCACGCAATGCCAATTCATCGGCAACCTTAGAAGGTCCGTTGAATTCATCATCTTCGCTATCTTCTTCTTCGCTTGAAATTATAGTGCTTGAAGTTGAATCTTGAATACGAGTTTTGATTATTCTAGTATTGTTTGGAACAATGACATTTTCATCAATGATAACACCAAAACCAATGACAGAACCTGGATTTAAAATGACGTGTTTTCTGATCGTAGCATCGTTAGCAACAATAGAATGCTTGATTATACAACCATCTTCAATGACTGCACCATCCCAAATATATGAGTTTTCAATAATGACATTAGCACCTATTTTACAAGATCTACCGATCACGGAGTTTTGGATTTCGGTTTCATCACCGACAAAAGAATCTTTACCAATGACAACACCAGATTGTAATTTACAAGATTGTGAAAGTATAACACCGCTTTCTTTATAAATATGTTGACTTCCGTATGTATATGTTTGGTCCTCTAATAAGTTTCTTTCTGGGACAATTGGGTAACACCATCTTTCTAAAACGTCTTGACAGATACCATCGTATGTTTGCCAACTTTCAACTCTCGCAGAATATTGATCGTTTGTTATGTATGAGTAAATATGTTTCTTTAATAAATCACTTCCCAAGACACCCTTGACGAAATCGGATCTTAAGGTTTGGTAATCGAAATTCTCTTGGAAAATAGTTGGAACAGCAGCTGTACATATATCAACATGACAATCAATCAAACTGTTATTAACTTCGAATTCGGCAATATCTTCAAGAACTTCAGGGTCTATATTCACAGAAGTCTTCTTACCATTGATTGGGGGCAAGTCCTGGTAGTATAGACATCTATTGGTAGCTCTGTCCATTATGAAACATGCAGGTTCGATGATGGATCTTGAACGGTGCATTGGAGATGCTTGTGTTAAAACCATTGTGCAGATGTAATCACGGTCACTTGATTTGTATTTCTTATGATCTTCAATGACTTTGGATATATCTAAGTTGGTAACAACATCACCGGAAATCAAGATGAAATCGCCAGTAATTAAACCTCTGGAGTCGATATCTCTCATAGCATCACCAACGGATCTGGATTCCTTGGATGGGATGGTTTGAATCTTTTTAAATGGAGAAGAAATGGTGACCCATTTGGAATTATCGATATATTCTTGGATTTGGTCTGCGTGAGAACAACACATGACGTAAACTTCGTTGACGACACTTGATTGGGCTAAGAATTCCAGAGTGTATTCGATCAATGGAACGTTTGCCAATTGTAAAAGGCATCTTGGTTTGACTGATGTCAATGGCATGAATCTGGTCTGGAAAGAATCGGCCAGAACGATGGCCTGCAGTTTGTGCTCATCGTCTGTCTCTTTGTTTTGCTTTGGAGGCATCCTTGGATATTTGCTTGTGAGTAAGGTCCTGTAGTGGTGTTTCCAGCCAAAGGTTCCTCCATCATCATCTCCATTCCCATGTTCGGTATGACAAAGTTTTTCTCTTCAACGAGAAAATCCAAAAATCCCAAAAATGCGAAAATCGGAATTTTCTACGTGCGGATGTGCCATTTACCTCTGTGCTGTTTCTCATTAACCTTCTGTGAATTTCATCGACTTTCTTTCTTCTTTCTTGTTCGTCCAGCTTCTTATCCTTATATGCCTTTTCTATTTTTTCCACATTGAGCTCTCCTCTTCCTAGTAGGAAAATGGTTGGTTTTACTGACATTTATGCCTCATTAGTGAACAAATATATGCTTGGAGGGTCTGAAATGAAGAAATCAACTTATGAACAGTGAAACTAACCGGTTTGACAAAAAACACTCCTCAAAAACCTCTTCCAACCTGATGAAAAAAGTTCGTGTGTTTTACCACTGAACCTCCACACTCCACACATTGACCTTTTACTCTACTAATGTACATTGGTTTTCCTACAAAGAGCCTATATCCTATATATCCTATATCCTATAAATACAGCAGACATACTGCTACCCGGTCGGGTCCAAGAGCTTGTTGTTGACAAGATACTCGTGGATATTCTCTATCATGTCGCCCTTGTTTTTCCCTATTTTGATCATTCCACCCTTGCTGGAAATGTACTCACGCAAAACATCGTTTGTACAGTTCTTGAGGCCAAACTCGTTGTAGTAGATAGCAGCCTTGGTATCTGTGAGTGATCCTGTTGCCTTGGACCTTGCACCCTTTGATCTTTTTGGCTGTGGATTCGTCTCTTCGTCGGCGATTCTTTTCAGCTCGTTGAAGTTCGTGACACGATTGTATCTGGTCTTCAACTGGTTGACCAAATCAGTTAACGACTGATCATGGTCCATCTTCTTTTTGAAATTGGCAATCTTCTGATACATCTCATCCATTTCAAGTTGCTGCTCAGCATACGATGATGTGATGTTTTCATCGTCATCATTGGGGAATAACTTATTCAGTGGAACTTCCCTTTGCAAAATATGATCTTCTATAACCTTTAATTTCCAAGAAAGCGATGGATTCGGTAATGTTGAGAATTTGTCTTCAGTTGCAGCTGTGAGTAAGATGTCAAGCTTATCTGCTTCCTCATCAAGTTCATCCATCGCATCAATATGCTGGATATACTCGGGTGCCTTTCTTAATTCATTTCCAAATGGTAATTCAATAACTGCCAATGATTGTGGGTATTTATCAAATGTCAAACTGGACGGATCCATAATGCTCGTCGGAATCAAATAGTATAGTCTTGGGTATGACACTTTTCTAGGCATTCCGAAACATACAGCCATGAGCTTCTTCTTGTGAAGAGATTTATAAAAAGCAGCAAATTTGTCTAATGAATTTTTGTGTTCACCCTCTTCATCTGCAATCATAAATACAGATTTACTAATGGTGTAAGAAGGATTGTACTTGCTAAATTTTACAGTACCGACTATATGTAAGATTGGTTTTTCAGGTTCTCCAAATTTCATGCATTCTTTAGATATCTGTTCATCTACTCCAATAAATTGATCTGCAATTTGATACACTTTCTTCAAATTTTCAGGTTCAACGTCAACTCCACTGCTAGTAGGGATGGTTTTCCTTTTCACGAATCTCAATCTATTGTTGCTGTTATAAAACCTCACTCTTTTCCATTCAGCTTGCGTGAATGGGTTGATACCTTTGACAGACATTTTCAAATCCCCAAAGATCAGGGGGCACTGGAATGCCATTCTCTTGACTGTTGCGTGTTTGATGATTTTATCTTCCAAATTATCTATCGATATTTCGTTGATTGCGGGCAAATACTTCTTTGCTTCCAAGTCTGTTGCCAGTGGAAAATCAAACAACTGTCTAAACTCATCAATTTGTTCAGTTTGTCTTTTGATCATACTATCTGTCTGTTGGGGTTCGAGGATGAAAGGGTATACGGTGATTTTAAAATCGTTCAAATCTCTCAACTTACTGTGGATCTTCTGCTTAATATTGGAATCACCGTCAAATGGTGTTTGGCAATCGGTGAACAAAAAGATCTTCTTACTCGTGTACTCTTCTGTTTTGCGTGGAATATTGTTAAAATCTAGTAAGGCCTGTTGTAACATCGTATATAAGGACTGTCCAAAACTAGCATTGACGTCTTTATCCTTTATGGGAAATAATTTATCCCATCGTTCACCATTATGGAATGAAATATCAATGACTGTCTCCGACGGAATAGCATTTTTCAAATATCTGTCTAATGTACGTAGCATTCCTTGATTGAGGTCTTGAAGTCTGAAAACTCTGTAGACACCGTCTGGTGTTTCGGAGTGGTCGTTTTCGTGTTCTTTGCCCTCTTTGGCGCAGTTGAAAATGTAAAGCCCTAGGCCAGTATTGGGCATTGTCTTTGTCAAAGTCATGAGCAAGTTGAGAAAAGTAGAAAAGATCTGTGTGAGTTTCTCTGACATGGTGTTTGTCAAATGCACGGCCAGAATGATACCTTCGTGGATCCTGAACTCATTGAGCTCGTCTTCGTCTTCCTCTTCAAAGCCCTGGGTATCGTAGTCGCCGCTGTTCATTGTGACAATGGAAGTGATATGTGTTGGCTGCCTAATGATGGCACAGATGCCTCCAAAAGAACACCCAAAGAGAAAGAGGAAAGAACATACAAAGTAGAGAAAACGCCAACCCCCACAGACGCCAAAACTCCTGAGCCGTGGATGGCTGGTGGTGCACGGGTGTCCTCCCTATACGCTATACGACCGATACGATCGGCCCGCCAGGCAGTTTGGCTGGACGTTGTTGATGTTCTCCATCTGGCGTCTGGCTGGTGTTGGAGAAGGCTCTGGTTCTGGGGAGCAGCAGCAAAGCACAGCGCAGTACCAGCCACAGACAGCACCAGACACACAATGAGCAAGTATCTGCAACTAGCCTTACATCCACAGGAACTCACTTCCGTCATCCAATTGTAAGTATTCGACACAGAAACCCAACCTGCCCGCCTCTGATCGGACAGAACAAATTGCATAATCTCTCTCCAGTCAACGAATCAAGTACTAACATATCACCCATGTTGTTTGTCAACGTGGTTTTCCACCACCGTTTGTTTTATTTACTACAGGAAGTTTTTCAGAAAATCAATCTACCCACTTGTCATTACTTCAGAATCTGAAAAAATATGTTATGATTTACTGAAAAAGACCTCAAGATCCTTCGTTGCCGTCATTATGGAACTCAACCCAGAATTACGTAACGCCATCATGATCTTTTATCTCGTCTTAAGAGCATTGGATACCGTCGAGGATGATATGAGTATCGATCCAAAGATCAAAATTCCATTATTAAGAAGTTTCCATGAAAAATTATTATTAAAGGACTGGACCTTTGATGGTAATGCAGTCACTGAAAAGGATAGAATCGTCTTGTTACGTTTTGATAGCGTCCTTGCAGAATATGCCAAGTTGAAACCAGAATACCAAGATATCATCAAGGACATCACTGACAAGATGGGTAACGGTATGGCTGACTACATTAATGATGAAGAATTCAACTTAAATGGTGTTAAGACTATTGCCGATTACGATCTTTACTGTTATTATGTTGCCGGTTTGGTCGGTGTCGGTTTGACCAAATTAGGTGTCGCATCTAAATTCAGTGATCCATACTTATTGGACCATATGGAATTAAGTAAGTCAATGGGTTTATTCTTACAAAAGACTAACATCATTAGAGATTATAAAGAAGATCAAGTCGATGGTAGATCCTTCTGGCCTGAAGAAATCTGGTTCAAGCATGCAGCCAAATTATCAGACTTCACCAAGCCAGAAAATGAAGAAAAGGGTTTATACTGTATCACAGATTTAGTGTTAAACTCAATGAGTCACATTAAAGATGTTTTAGTTTATCTTACAATGGTTTATGATCATTCCACTT
>JAJMLU010000588.1:16195-29284 GCA_030569835.1 Pichia sp. NRRL Y-27261
GGTGAAGCTGAAGTTAAGAAAGTCAATGGATATATGTTAGTTTACTGTATAAATGAATTCATATGATTATTCATATAATCCTTCCCTTAGCTTTTAGAAAAGCCTTTTATTTAAACTTTATAAAATTCTATAATTCAGAAATGTAAAATTATACAAAAATACTTTAATTGATCGACATCAATCAAAGAAATCGTCATCATCGTCATCCTCTTCATCATCTGAAAGGTTACTTTTTCCTCTGCTTTGTATACTCTTCTTTTGGAATCTTAATTTATGAGATTCTTTTAAATCATCATCAATATCTTGATTTATTATTAATCTCTTATCCTTTGAATCAATACATCCTAAATCAACAAGTAATACTTCAACATCTTTTAAATTAGTGTCGTTACCATTTAACATCAATAATGTAACTAATTGCTTGGCTAATTCACCATCTTTATATATTAAAATTGTTGGGCAATTCTTATCTGGGTATCCTTCAATCGCTCTACGGCCTTCAATTTCACAAAACTTAATATCTTTGAATTTAAGTGCTGCTGATCTAATTATAACACTTAATAATCTTGATTGGATTTGATTTTCGCATGTCAAATGAACAAAAACAGTATTCTTTTTAGATGCATCTGTAACTTCTGTTTGCCATTCTGGTTTAGAAATGGGATAAACCGAGTCAAATTTTTCATTGCTTGCTAGTTTCTTCATTTCTTCCATTCTCTTTTGCTTGTAGCTTTCAAGGAAATCTTCATCCTCTTCATCTTCCAAGGCATCAAGTTCATCCAAATCAAGACCTTCCAATCTATTTTCATTTTGTCTTGCAATAGCATCTGCCAATGCTTCCTCTAATTGCTCAGTTGGATCAGGTTCTTTTTCAGGTATAATTCCCTTTGCTCTTAGAATATCATTCCATTCAGTGTCTTCGGTTGGATCAACCTCCACTTGAACCTTTGGATCCGGCATTCCTAGCATCATCTTGGTTTAATGAATATATGAATATATGAATCTGACCTATAAGAAAAGAAAACAAATGCAACAACGATCGATGGTAGACACCACTTCCGTTGAACTTAACGACCGGAAACTAGAATCGGGGACCACGGTTCACGGTTTCGTCGAGACTCGCCATCGCAAAAAAAAACAGATCTCTCATCAAAAATTATAGTCAAAACTCCTTATCAGGGGCTCGAACCCTGGACATTTCGGTCGACTTCTTACGAATTCTTAAAAGCCGAACGCTCTACCGACTGAGCTAACAAGGAATTATAAGCCAAAATTTCTTTCGCTATTTTGCCCGAGAGCAAAGTCACATGACAAGTTTTTTGAATTTACGGGGTTTGATTGAAATATTTTTCCCTATTTAGGAAATTAATACTCTCACTTCAAATTCATGTATTACTTCTTAATTACATAATCAAGTCACGTGATTTAACCTTTTAATCACACATGCAACAGAGAGAGTGTCAAGCTTCATGCCAAAAGAACATGTTTTGTCCACATGATCTTGGTCGAATATAACTAAACAAATACAAGAATTATTTATTAACTTAAAACTGGAAAATTAGACCAATAATTCAACAAACTTTATACAAATTAAGTAAAGATTTACAAATTAAATTCAACAATTCTTTTATAAGCATCAACCGATTCATATAAATCTGATTTAGTAACAAATTCAGCTTGAGTGTGAGCAACAGATATACTGCCTGGTCCATACAAATATTTCTTGATTTTCAATGACTCTAAATATGGCATGTCAGTCGCATAAGAACATGCAATTAACTCAAAGCCTGGGACATCATATGACAAATATTGTGGATCTAAAAACTGGATAATTGTCATTTGTGAGTGCTCAGTATTAAACAGAGATCTGACATACTGTAAAATTTCTGAACCATTAGTAGCGACACGAATATACATCTGGGCTTTGACATAATCTGGAATAATGTTGGCTGAGTCACCACCATTAATTGTTCCGATATTAACCGTAGTTGGACCCAATAAATCAGAGTATGGAAGATCTGCATCTAACAGTGTTTCAAGTTTATGTACTAAGAATTCAATTGCACTGAAGCCAAGTTCAGGGTAACCTGAATGACTCTTCTTACCCCAGGCTTCAACATCAAAACGGAAATTACCTTTGTGGCCTTTACTCAATTTATTTTCTGTGGGTTCACCAAGAATTGCAGCGTTTGTCCAGGTAACATTTAACGAATCAATTGCAACCTTCATACCAATACCATTATACTCTTCCCCTATAACAAATAATAAGGAAACATCACCTTCTTCAATTTTACCTTCATCCCAGAGATCGAAGAAGGCAACTATTTGGCCAGCAGCTGCACCTTTTGCATCACAAGCACCACGAACATGAATCTCTTCACCAATTTCATGATACGGAATATGACCTTCTGGATTAGTATCAATATGTGATGACATGACAACTTTTGTATCCCTTTGGGTTCCCATATACGCATAAATATTGTGTCTAGATTGTCCAGTGCTACTCTTGTTTTTGTCTTCAACCAATTGAAATTCAACGGTCAATCCCTGCTTTATAAGGACATCCCTTAACCAATGCATAACTTCATATTCATATCCAACACTAGAGTCAATTTTTGCCATATCTTTTAATAATGTAACCACATCCCATCTTTCATAATCCTGTTCTTTTATCAAAGGGTAAATCATTTCATCTTCAATTTTTGAATTGAAGGTCATATAATTCCACAAATTCACTGCAAAAATTGCTTGAGAAAAACAAACAAAATAAAGGAATTGTATAATATGCACAGTTTTCAACATGATTTTAGTTTCTGCTTATCGATTTAAATTTAATATCGTATTTTTGTCACTTCTAGTATATGTGTGTGTTCAATTAAGGGTACATAAAGTGATGTCTTATTTAAATAACCCTTAGCCATGAAATGAATTATCAAGCACAAACATATATGCCCGAATTATCGGAAAAGGAATCCGGTATCCGGGCCTGTCTTGTTATAGACTGATAATGAAAAATCATTAACCTAGCGAAAGGTTTTGGGTTTTGATACCGGAGACCGGAGATGTTTTTCCGAAAATTTATGAAGTTATATTTCACACGCGGAAATGATTTCCGATACCGAATATTGCCTAAGGGTAGTGGGTAGTGGGTAGTGGGTAGTGGCATAACATATTGAGAAAAATGCGATCTAATGAATCTTTACAATTTAACTTATAGTTTAAGAATATTTTTTAATTATATATTTCAAAAAAGATTAATTCATATTTAAAGGGAAAAGGGGAGAGTAAATGTATACGGAAAATTATAAAAGATAACTAAAAAAGTAAAGGTTCAAGAAGTTCAAATTGCAATATTAAAAAAATATAATCAACACAAATCGTAAATGTTTCACGATCTTTATAAGGTGAATCTGAAAAAAATATTTTCTTTTGATGTTAAATCACTGAATTCAATATTCTCTGGGGCAACATATTTATCACCAAGCTCAATAGCCTTTTTATCTCTTGCCTTATTATCGAGTAAACAGATAAAGTAAATAGCATAGAAACAAATAGCCGCAACTGAAAGGCACACAACAATGGAAATTTTTGCTGGTACATAGTGTGGTGCATCTGATGTCACAAATGTTTGAGGACCAACCAAGGAACCAACAGAGTATCCAACAAGATAGACTGAAGTCATTGTAATTTTTTTAGTGTAACCAGGAACATTTGATGCAAAATATGAAAAACTACCAATAGGACCGATTTGCATTAAGCCCAAAAGATAGTAACCTGCTAACTTTGTTCCACTGTTTTTACCAAAAGCTAACATACAAGCAAATGCAATACAAATTGTAATGACAATTGCACTGCAAAGTAATCTTGGCAAATTAAATTTTTGAATAAGAAGTGCCAGTGCAGGTAAACAAATGAATTCAACCACACCTTGTGGTGCACCATAAAGTAATGAATCTGTAGAAGAGTACCCAAGATCTGTGCTTAAAAGAATAGAACCAAAAGAAGATAATGCTGAGTTTGGAATATTGAATGCCACTGCATAGAAAAAGAAAAGATATGTTTTAACATCTGTTAATGCCTCAATAAATTGATACTTTTTCCAGACTTTGTTACCAAAACCTTGATAATTCTCTCTAATTCTTTCAACAATAATTTTTCTCTCTCTTTCTGTTAAAAACCAAGCTTTTGAAGGAACATTTGGAATATGGAAAAACAATACAATAGCAACAACAAAAGAGATCAAGCCAATGACAATGAATAGAACCTTCCAACTTTCAATGGAGTAACTGTCTGCTCTGGTGGCAATACCATATGCCATCATATTACCAAAGAAAACACCAAACCCAGCTGTAGCAAGCCAGAGAGAAACTCTGAGGAAAGATTCCTTCTTTTTAAAGTATTGTGAAGTAAGGAGAGTGGTAAAAATAGAAGCGGAAGCTTCAGAACATCCCAAAAGAGTTCTCAAGAAAGTGAAAGCGGCATAGTTATGATTTGTTGCCTGCAAACAAATGATAATCGCCCAAGAAAACATATAAACCGAAAAACATGATGACAATGGAAATTTTTGAAGAGATATAGATGCTAAAGGTTGATATACCAAATATCCAAGATAAAATGAGGAACCTGTCCAACTGTACATTGTACCAACCATCTTCATATCTGTTCTAATACCCATGACAGCAGCCCAACCATTCGATGCTTTATCAATATAAAATAATGAATAGAGGAAAGAAATAAATGGCATAAGTAAAAAATCAAGTTTGCGAAGTAATTTTTTATCTTCTTCTTCTGTGTAACTAAAACCTTCGTTTTCTAGGGCATCTTGCAGTGCTTCATCCATATGTTTCATATCACCATGAACTGCAATTTCTCCACCAGAGGCGGATATGACATTACCTAGTTGGATTTCATCTTGGATTTCCCTAACAGATGTT
The DNA here is from genome assembly GCA_030569835.1 of Pichia sp. NRRL Y-27261. Taxonomy (NCBI): domain Eukaryota; kingdom Fungi; phylum Ascomycota; class Pichiomycetes; order Pichiales; family Pichiaceae; genus Pichia; species Pichia sp. NRRL Y-27261. The sequence goes on from JAJMLU010000588.1 coordinate 21,130, forward strand.
TCTGCTGGTGTTTTATCAATAGAAGTACTTGTTGACATACTGGTAGAGTTTTGTCTTGTTTTGCCGATTCTTTTATTTTATTACCTCTGAAATACTATAAAAATCACTTGAAAATATTTCTGACGAACTAACACCTTTTATATTAATGTTATTTTGACAATTGAATTTTTAAATACGCTCATATAGGCCACGAGAATATATTTCAGGTTCCGAAACGTAAAAAGATAAGAGATAAGGAAAGGCTGTGCCCTGTGCCTACATGCGTGGGTAACGAGGACATTAGCGATTGACGGGCCCATCAGCCATGAAACTGGAAAACTAATCGATGCGAATTCTAAATTCGGCACGGAGAATATTATCCGAAAACGTGTATAAAAATTCGGAATGTTATTCCAATCTCCGGCTGTGGAGTGAGATTCGACTGAATTCCGGATTTTAATTTCCAGTTGAGCATATTCGAGGTTATTTGGTAAAAGGTTCTATAGTTATGAACATTTTAAAGATACGCATGCATATATATATATATATATGCTCAATTCAGACAATATGTACATGAAATTTGAATACACTTTAAAAATAGTCTCCAAGTTTTCATGCGATGCTGGCGATTTGTATGTTATTACAGTAACACAATAACTGTATATCATTCTCTTTTAAAATTAGATTAACTTCTTCACATACATTATTATACGAATACCCACAAAGCCTCTTCCAAAATAAAGTTTAAAGATGGAATTCAAATCAATTCTTCTATTTTACTAGGGATTGCACAAAGTAAATTGGGGAAATTTACCTCTCGTAGTTTCAAAATATATTAACATTACCTAATTAGGAATGTAAACCGAGAATTTACTCCATGAATTTTGAGGATTAGCCGAGAATTTTCTCACTCGTTTTGAAAAGTTTTTGGAATTTTTGAAAGCGGAAAAATATTTGAAAGTTAGAGATTTTCCCAGGTGCGGTGTCATTCGACCCAGCGCCCAGCGTACTACTATCAGAACGGAGACCAGAAATCACCATTCACCCACAATATTTCATACTTTGTTACTGAAACTTACTTTTTAGTATTAGTTTTATAAAAGCTAGACATTATAGATTATAATTTATTTTCATCCACAAAAAGACTACAAATTGTAACCAATATGCCTGTAGTCAAGATAAATTTGAAAACGTTATGGCACGCGGAAATGTATGCATTGATAATCAGTGGTTTTGCAAAAGAAGGTGCATTAGTATGGGCATAATTGACATCCATTAAAGCCTTTTTAATAACCGATTGAATAAATGAAGGGTCCTTTTGCACATCTTTAAAATTAGTAACAAGATGCTTACTTAATGAAGACTGTAAAATTGCATTAGCCAACGAGACACCTAAAGTTGAACCTGTAGATCTAAAACCATACTGGATGGAGGTAACCAGTCCATGATCTGTTTTTGAAACCGATGATATCATTGCTATAAGATAAATAGTGACTAATGATGCCATACCAAACTGACAGGGAACCAAAATTATTGATTCATACCAAAAATTATTATTTCCAGCAGATGACAAAAATACTAAGCATGAACCAAATAAGTTAATCAGAGAACATGCAATCAGCAAATACTTATACTTCTTGAACATCTTAATATATAGCCCAGCAATAATTGAACTAATAGTAGCTGCTGCTGCTCCTGGAATCAATCTAAGACCAGAATCATAACTTGAGATATTGAATACAGATTCCCAATAAAATGGCACAAATAATAAAATACAAAACGTGTTCATGGATAATACCCAACAACCCATGGAACTCCATAAAACCGTCTTATTCTTTAATAATTTTACCGGAATGACTGGATTTTGAAGTTGCAATTCATAAAAGTAAAAATAAACCAACCCAAATATACCAGTAAAGACCATAAGAATAAATGAAATGCTGGTATATGCCAATTCTTTTCCTCCAGCAGATGCAGCTAACATTAACAAGAAAATTGAACCAATAAGTAATGCGCAACCTTGAAAATCAACTTGTTTTATTTTATTTTTAATAGAGTTACCTGATGCTGAATGATTATTATTCTTAACATCTAAAACAAAATAAGTAAGGATACAGGAAATGACACAAATTGGAATTTGTGACAAAAATGAAACTCTCCAATTTGAGTGTTTTTGAAAAAATCCTGCAAACAGTCCACCTAAACCACTGCCTAATCCAAAGAAAATGTTAACATAACCCTGGTAAAGACCCCTCTGTTTTAACGGAACAATATCTGATAATACTATGGCACTCATAGTATTGAATCCACCACCACCAATACCACTGATTGATCTACCAAAAATGAGAAGAGGTAAAGATTTACACATTCCGCAACAGAGACAACCCAAGCCAAAGATAATACAACAAAACATAATCACTGATTTTCTACCAAATATTTCTGAAAATCTTCCAAAAACAGGCTGAAATGCAGCACACAAAAGCAGATATGACGTTGCAACCCATGAAACGAATGGTAAACAATCAAGATCACTAGCTATAACAGGGAGTAAAGTTGCCACTATAGTGGAATCGAGGGCGGCAACAAACACATTCATAAAAAGGCATCCAAGTATCAAGTAAAATTTAACTGAACTTATATCATTTTGAATGTATAATTCTGTTTCATTGATTGTATCATAAAAACTACCAGCAGAGATAACTGATACTATTGGAAAGTCTTCTTCTATTTCATGATTGGACATTTTACCATTTGTTGACTGATGAAACCATTAAATTTATGATGGTTCAGACAAATATAAGTTGCGATCCAGTTGGTTATATATAGATCATCTTTAAAGCACCAGACCTTGAAGAGCTTGACGCATTTGACATATATATATATTCTTTCGGAAAATAACTTCCGAGACCTGAGAGTGTATATACAGGAAAAGGGATTTACGGCTCACCATTCACCACTCACTTAAAGCTTCTAAAGATTTTTTGACACGCGTACCATGTGGCGCATGATAAATTGTGGCGGGTGCCAGATACTAACTTAACCTAACTAAAAGAGATTCACGATCTTTTCGTAATAGATAGAATAAGAGATAGAGTAGGTATAAAGAGGATATACTATAATATTACTTCAATAAAAGAAAATTTTAATCATCGACCTCATCCACACTTAAAATGTATTCGAATGTGAATGCAATAATTTGTAAATGACCATCAAATTCGATATATTCGTTAAGCCCATGAGAGTTTGCTGTAACACTTGGAAGAACTCCCGGTCTGTACCTGTAAATGTGATCCGTTAGTCTCCAATAGTATTTAGTATCTGTATTACCGGTTCCTAACCCAGGGGTAACAATAACTTTTTTATCAGAATCCGAGTACTTTTCAGGATATGCCAACTCTTCATAAACATGACGAGCAGTACCTGCAAAAATATCCCATTTATCATCCCCCACCGGTGTGATCGGTGAAGGCTCAAGAACAAACAAAGGTTTAACATAGAAATCACCAACATCTGTAGGGGGGAAAATTATAATGTTTTCACCATTTCCATATGGATATTCAACGTGTAAACCAACATCATAACGTTTTGCAATTGTTTCAACGTTCTTAACAAACTTTTCATAAGCAAATGTAACATTTTCTTCTAGCGCTATTCTTGAATTAATTCTAAGCTCAACAAACTCTGGTAAAGCATTGACTTTAACACCACCGTGAATCATATCCAAGGCTTGAGTAGTTTTAATTGCATAACTGGTTAACCTATCTTGGTCAATAAAACTTCTAACATTCAAATTTGCTTCATCATCAAATTGAGAATATAGAATATCATGTTTTAAAACAGCATCAATATCAGCAGAGTTTTCTGCTAGGCAAACATATTCATAAAACGTTGGATTGTACTCTGTAAAGTAAGTTGAAAATTTATCATCTTCAATTTCAACAATTAAACGACCCATTATTCCAACAGCTGTATGATCTTGCGGAACAGACGAATGCCCACCTTGTTTTTTAATTGAAATTGAGAAATCAATATAACCCTTTTCACCAGTACCAACAATTGCCATTGTTGAATTACTAATATCTTGTAAAGAAACTCCACCTTCATCCATAACAGAGTACATTGACTTTTGGCCATATATACTTTCAATAAACTCAGGATTTTTATTACGGATGCCAGTAATCTCCTCATCAAAACCGTAAGATAAAATAACAGTTCTTTTAGGTTTAAATCCAATTTTAATTAATTCTTCAACAGCTTCCATCTGTCCAATAACTAGGTTTTTGCAATCACCAGAACCTCTACCATACATATATTTACCATCATAATCACCCGAAAATGGTGGATGAATCCATTCTTTTAAAGATTCTTCTGATATTGGAGAAACATCTTGATGGGCCATTAAAAGTAAAGGTTGTAAAGATTTGTCTGAGCCTTGCCAAATATAAACTAAACCAAAATGATTAACCATATGCAGTTCAAGATTTTCATGCAAAATTGGGAAATCCTCACGTAATTGCTTATGGAACACATTAAAACGTTCAAAAAATTCAAGGTTATTTCCAACATCCTCTGGGGCATCATCAACACTTGATGTATCACACTGAATTGCACGAATCATCTTTCCAGCAGAAATGTTTCTGTATGATGGATCGTTAATAATTGTACGAAGTAATTCTTTGTTAGATTCATAATTGGATGGCCTATATATATCAACGCTTGGACATGTTGGATGCTTTAAATCTTCTTTAGGTACTGAAAAATCGAAAGTTTTCCCTAATGATAATATTGCAAGGCTTGAAAGTAGTAACAAACCAATACATTTGATAAGAGTGAATCTCTTTTTTCTTTCAGTGAATCTGTATTTAGGACTGGTCATATTTTCTTTCTAAAGCAAAGATGGATATATTGGATTTGTAATGTTATATTATTGAAGTTAGTGTTAGTAAGTGTTTTAGTTACACATCAAGACTTTATAAGTTATAAGCTAAAACATGTAAACCGAATATGACCTTTTATAGGCGATGCTATCTCCGAACTCTACACTCTAAAGTCGGAAAATATTTCCCGATGGAGTTCGCAATTTTCCTATACAGCGAACAGCGGTCATATTCACCACCTTAAGATCTTCGGAGATTGTTGTTTTCCGTTAAGTTAAAATAGATTGTTCGTGATTGGAGATTAGAGGGTAGGCATATATTATCACGAATTTGCTATAAAATAATACACTCAAGGAAATTTAACTATTCTGTGAGAATATAACCAGCCGAATTACCAATCAAAATGTAACAGCCACATATGTGATTGATTGAAACACTTTGAGTGTTGGTATAATATACGAAAACGAATAAAATAAAGTAAAATACACAACGCACACACAAGACCAGTCTATCACTTTAGTTCAATCAAATATTTAATAATAATAACATGTGTGCAAATTATATAAAGAATAAAGAATAAAGAATAAAGAATAAAGAATAAAGAATAAAGAATAAAGAATAAAGAATAAAGAATAAAGAATAAATGTCATATAGAAACGAAATATATGAGATTACGGGACAAGATGAATGTTGTCCTAGAATTAGAAGACCAATGCAAATAAGAAAAAAATAAAAGAACCTGAATTTAAGCTTAATTTTGAACCAGATCCATCTCAAGTAACAACAGTGTATTCTGTACTACTGCCTGTACCTCCAACTGCAGAAGAAATAGACGTTGAACTTTCTTTAGTTGTCGATAAAGTACTGTCTGAAGTAGCAGCATTATTATTAGAGGTAGTACTGAAATTCTTATTACTAATATTGATAACTCTAGAATATGTATCTATTAAATCATCTGTTGTAATATCCCCATAAATCCCATTATCTGCACTTGTAACTTGTGTAGTATCATCATTATATCCTGCACTATTAACTCCTGTTTCCTTTGTAGATGTTTTTGTACTTGATAAAGAATCTGCACAACTATCATCATAACAACCAGAGGCAGATTTAGTGGAAATTTCTGAATTCAAAGTTGAAGTAGAACTAGCTGGCGGACTGTCTGTATTATAGTAAGTTTCATCCCGAGTAGTTTCACCCACAGATTCAACAATTGTTGTTGTCTGTTCAGAGCATATATTATTAGAACAACTCGTGATAACCTCTGTGGTAGTTTGGAAATATGTACTAGTGTCTGACATTGTCAAAATTTCATTAATATTGGGGGATATTGATTGGGTAAAATAACTCATTGCTAAAGTGAAAGACAAAGATTCTGTAAAAGATGAGGAACTAGTTTCTGTGGTCAACAAAGTAGAAACTGGAGACAAGGAAGATGTTGTAGAAGATGTTGTAGAAGATGTTGTAGAAGATGCGAGTTCTTCAGACATAGAAGAAGCTAAAGATGAAGAAAAGTCTTCTGCTGGTGATAGAGAAGAGGTTGAAGATGCATGACTTGATTGCAATGAAGCATTTGTGTTGGTAGCAGATAACAAAATATCAAAAGATATTATCAATGCAGGATTAAGACAATTTATTAAGAAGTCCAAGGAGGGAGCACATGCATGTGTCCACCAGAGAAGAGATCGTTCGATACGATATCTCCCCCGCTGCAGCCGACGTGCATGCAGAAACCCCCGGGCGAACATCGAGCCAATTCTTCTGGAAGCATAGAAATGGGGTCTCTGTGCACGTTTTTCTCCTTTCTTTCCACAAGTTTGGATCCCTAAATACAGCCAGTTTGTGTTCATGAATGTCTGATGCCAGTGATGGGTAATGCGTGTTGCATGTATATTTAATAGCACATGGATCTATATATAAATTTATCTGTGTTTGTGCTAGACCTAACACCATCTAGAGAGCATGTGTTCACCACACAACCGCCCGGATATATCTAGCGCTGACGGGTGGGCCATTATGCTGTGACACCACCACAGTAGTACTGCATCTTCTCTTTGACTAGATGGAGATTCTGGAGCCCTTACCGGATCGGGATGTGGGAGTCAAATAGATCGATCTTTCTCTCCTGAATAGAAACCTCCGAAGTGTAATGAAGTGTAGAGAGAATAGTGCAGAGTGCAGCGGCATGCGTTGCAGAAAATGGCACGACGGGCGGCGGACAAGGCAAACATCTCCGGATTGGCGGACTTATTGCGTCTGAAAATGGACAAGTAATGTTACTATTCCCACTGCCGGAAACAGGACAATGCAGGTTATAGTGAAGAACGATCTGGATAAAAAATGTCTTGTGACGTCTGTCGTCTGTCTTGTACTCTGTCCCGACTGATCCCTGCCTGCATGTAATTTCTTCTCGTCCGCCACCAGCCACCAATTTTGCAAATTGATCGATATAGCTGTTAAACAGAATTTGACGAATTTAGCCCATGCAGAGAGCAACTTATTTTCTATTTTCTATTTTCCAGCCAAGCTTAATAACACGGCACACGGCAAAAACCGAGAATCGTCTGGGCTGCCTCTCCACCACACAGTATTTCTCACACATGCATGCGTCCGACTATGCCCCACCTGGACCGCCAGTGTGTCGCCAGTATGTCTCCAGTCCATGCTCATATAGCTTCCAGAAGCCCCTTTACAGAGACCACAGACACCTTACAGATCTTACATCACCCATACATAACAGATAACAGAGCCACCCATCCTCGTAGTGCCTACGTAATCACCAAACGCAGATCCCCGCCCGCCGCCCGACGCCAGGGCTTACATAACACTAATTCGTCCAGTGTCCAGTCCCAAGTCCCCAACCCCCAGCCCCGGCCGGGGACCGGGGACCCCTGCTTACAAATTTCCGGCCCTACTCCGGTGGCCTCGCTCAGTGGTCTGGGCAAACTGCATGTGTTTGTTTAAGTCGTTGTTGATCGCTGATCTGCCCCATCCTTGCCTTTTATTAGTAATTCACAGCCAACCGTAATGATGATGATAATGATGATAATAATGATGATGATGGCGATGATCATATCGTCTGCGGTTGCACAATGGAGGGATAGCGTAACCAATTTGTAATCTCTCTTGTCTTTCTAGGCACACAAACAGTCATCCACTGTCTTCTTGGACGACTCTGTAACAGTCCTCAACTGGTATAAATATGTGGGTTAATATCCTTCCTTTCCCTTGATCATAACAACCCCAACTGCTCTTTTTAAAATTATTATACAGAATAACAACAACAACACAACAAATCA
>JAJMLU010000589.1:0-13682 GCA_030569835.1 Pichia sp. NRRL Y-27261
TACCGGTGGACATGGAGTACTTCACGGCAGAGATACCGGTACTGTCTTCCACTCCGATGTCGACACCGTCAAGCATGTATGCGCCCTCGGCAATGAAGATGTTCCAGACTGGAGAGTCTAACCAGCCTGTGTAAAAGCTTGGTGATGGTAAAACTGCAGCGGATGCTGAAGATGTGTATGTAGGGGATGAAGAAGTGCTGTTGGAATAGTAGTATTGCATGGTTGGTGCTGATGTGGTTAATGATGATATTGTGCTTGAAGTTGACAAGAATGAAGATAAAGATGAAGTTGAGGAAGATGATGATGAAGATGCTGTTGAGGAAGATGAAGATGCGGAAGATAAAGATGAAGATTCCAGAGATGAAGATAACTCGGATGAAGATTCCAAAGATGAAGATGCTGATGACGAAGATGAAGATGACAATGGGGTAGATGAGTTTGGTAAACTAGTTGGTTCAAAAGTAGACACACTGCTTGTATCAGCTGAAGATGACATTGAGCTGGATGATGAAGTAGGGATTGAACCTAAACCAGATGAACTAACTGAGCTGGATCCAAAAGACGTGTATGATGAGCTAAAGCCGTAACTTGAGCTGAACCCAGCAGATGAAGAGCTTGCAAGGATTGACGACCTTGGAATAACGGATGAGCTTGGCACTGCCGATGAACTGAGAACTGCAGATGAGCTTGAAAACACAGATGAGACAGGAGTATACACGGTACATTCTGTCTGTGTCGAGCCGAAATAAGTGGCCAATGCAGCACTTGAACAACCTTGGTAATACGGATTGAGATATCTGACATAATCAAGAGCTACGCCGTCTTTATAAACGACGAATTGGTAATTCACAGAACTGGAACCTTGAGTAGCTATGACGATTCTTAACGGATACACGATGTGTGCTTCTAAATATGCATATCCGACATTATTATAAGATTCTGTGTCTGAATATGGTGTTGCCATGAACACGGTATTATAAGAATCAGGATTGATTTCCCTTGTGCAACCGTCGAATGCTGATTCACCGATCCAGACAGAAGCAAAAGCGCCGGTGACCGCGTTTGTTTCAAATTGGTAAATACCCGTGGATTCAACTGTAAGAGAAGGGGAAGTTGGTTATGTTAGTATTTTGAACATTGTAAAACATAATATTTTGGTTAATACGTACTGTAGACAAAAGTTGTATACTCGATGATTTCAAAAGGAGTAATAGTTGATGGAGGATATAATGTTTGGCCGATCTGTTGGAAAAAGGTTGAAACTTTCTCAAATGTTGAATATCCACCACCGAGAATGGAAACCTCGGTAATTGAGCCTGTCAAACTGTAAACGGAGGCAGTAACATAATAATTGTAGGCTAGGTTACCCATGCCTACACCTTGGGCGTCGGTGCTCAGTGATGAAACGAGGGTGTTGCATCCGGAAAGTGCTGCTGTTGCATAGTGCACGAGTGTGAATAAGAGATAACAAGATTTTAAGTTGATCATTCTCGAAAGGGTTTCGTGGTTCGATGAAGAGATTATGAAAAAAGAGCATGGAAGTCGGTTTGAAAATGATAAAGAGGGAGGAATGTTGTCATTTTATAGACATTTGCATGTTTTCATGACCGGGTACATTTATGAAGATGTGTTGTTATAAATACGCCTGGAAATTAATTTTGGGGTGTGTAATACAATTGAATACACGTTATGTTTAGTCAACAATAGACTAATGGGGCCTTGACAATAGGATTAAGCGATCTGCGCGCAAAATTTGGACGGGTTAACCGAATTGTGCAAATCTGAACACTTTAATCATATAGATCTTGACAATATCGGGACTTAAAACATCTATTCATATATACAGATAGGAATGGGAATTGTAGAGAATATGCACACGCATTAGCAGATGATCAGAGTGAAATAGCAAGACCAAAGAAACTATTCAAGATAAACGGCAAAAGCTTGATAAACGGGCACGCTGGTTAAGTTATATATGGCTAGAAGATAATTGGCTGCATGTACTATCGATGCATGGCGGTCTTAATGTGAGAGGATGTTTCGTCGATAGTTGAGAAACGGCCACATGAGAGACAGTTGGGTGGAACATTCTGTCGTCGGGGGAATTTGCGATAATTTGGCTTCTGTGATGAAGGGTTCCAACCCGGATTAACCAGCAGAATGGACAATAAGAGGTGATAATGCTTATAGTAAATTGCCATGTACCGTGTCGACTAAAGACGATCGATCAGTATCCCAAGCTACGGCAGAACAATACAGCTTGGCGATTTTAACAATGGAACCGTGCAGTCGGCGTGTAAAAAGTGAGCGGTCGGAGCGAATTGTGTGGGATTTCATTATCAGACGACGATTTTTCCAAATCTGCAATCGAGAACTCGATCATTGGGTGGATGGTGGAATGTTAGTGGGTCGGTGATCTAGACTAGTAAGGTGATGGAGATTAGAAGCGTGATCGGCAATCGACGCAGACCTGGCGTGAGAGTTCTAGCAACTATCTATACTTTAGGTAGAATCCACTAATCCGAGCACTTGACTGGTTTCTAGTTTCTATTCTTGCCATTCCCAATCGGGTAATACAAGTATCCACTTTTCACGCGCCACCCTCACGTGACCCACCCGCCACCGGCAACTCCAACCGACCGAAAGGGGAAAGTCGATGAGATTGCCCCAAAAGTTTTCCGGGCGGTGCAAGAACAAATGCCTGTCGGTGGCTCAGAGTGTTCCGGTGGCATTACGTGCATTACAAGAGTCGTGTTAATCGAATAATAGAAGTGAAATAGAGCTATAAAATGTGTACGGTAGGGTTATACTTTTTCCATTGGGATATCATCGTATAGAGTTGACTGGTTATGAATTTGATCATTTTCGTTGTCGTTTTCAAACCCGTTAACGTCAAAGAAGTTTCTACGAACTTCAACGTAATCGTATGCGAATTCACCAATTTGGTCTTCATCCATGCCTACTTCCTCGCCTTCTTCGTCGGCACGCAGCTTGCAGTATGGGATCTTGTCGATGATGATGCAGAGGATGGCGGTGACGACACAGCAGTAGCCGATGACTGCACCGATGTAAGCTAATTGTTTGTACATTTGTTTCCAGTTGTGGTTGATCCATCCGCCCGGGTGGTCGGTGTAGCCGTCGTAGCCGAGGACGTAGTCTGCGGCGAAGATGGCGTTGAAGAAGAGACCGATGACGCCGGCTATACCGTGTTCTGCGAGGACATCGAGGGCGTCGTCGACTTGGAACCACACTTTGAAGATGGTGGCGAAGTTACAGATGCAACCGGAAACGATACCTAGCACGATGGAGGCCCATAATGGGATGACACCGGAAGTGGGGGTAGCAGCGACGAGGCCTGAGATGATACCTGAGCACAAGCCGACGGTGGACCAGTGGTTTGTTCGGTAGAAATCGAGGAGGACCCAAGTGAACCCACCAAAGGCGGCACAGAGGTTTGAGTTCATGATTGCGTAGATGGATTTGAGGGAGGGGGTGACACAGGTGAGGCCGTTGAAGCCAAGCCATCCGAACCAAAGGAGCATCGTGCCGATGGTGACCATGGAGACGTTATGAGGTCTGAAATTGATCATGAGGTGTTCCTTTCTTGGGCCTAGGAAGTAGGATATGACGAAGCCGGAGAAGCCGGATAAGATTTCGACGGGGCCCCCACCTGCGTAGTCGAGGACCCCCCATCTGTATGCCCAACCGGAGGAGTTCCAGATCCAGCATGTGACGGGACAGTAGACGAGGGTGAGCCAGCAGAAAGTGAACGGGATGAAGGGGAGGATACGACCACGTTCGCAGATGGCGCCGATGTAGATGCATGCGGTGATGGAGGCGAACATGCCCTGGAAGTTGGCAAAGGCCATTTCCGGTATTCCTGAAGAGCCTATATGGTAGGTGGACTCCAGATTTTGGTAACCGAAGTTGTGGAGGTTACCTATGAACCTGTTTGAGGCGGTTGAGGAGAAGGCTAGGGAGTAGCCCCAGAAGTACCACTGGAAGATGGAGATGAGGAGGATGAAGAAGACGGAGAAGATCATGTGGAGGGCGGACTTTCTTCTGGCGAGACCCGAGTAGAGGTAGGCTAGGCCGAAACACATCAGCAGAACGAGACATGTTCCGAGCACGAGGGTGAGGATGGTTGTTGCGTCGTACTGGGTGTCCCAGATGTGGGAGGACATGGCTGGGTGTGGGTGGGTGTGGGTGTGGGTGTGGGGGTATGTTAAACAAAGATATAAACGTGGGGAGGAAGAAGTGAAGTGAAGTGAAGTGAGGTGAAGTGACAGGTGTGACGGGATGAGTGGAGAGTCCTGTCTGCCAGTTGACACAAAACGTCAAAGCGTGGTCAAATTTTTCACACCCCCGAGCCCTGCTTATCGCGGCCAATGGGAGACGGCGCCGGGCTGCTAGAAGAACTCAATCAGCTGCAGCTGCGAGTTGTCCTTGCCGTGCTTCGCGTACTTGCCGTACTCGTCGTAGACGGCGGCCAGCACCCAGCGGTGCACGGATTTGCGCAGCAGCGCGACGACGACGCCGACGCGGTGCTTGCCCTTGTTGGAGTGCAGCAGCAGCGGCCGGTTGGCCGGGCACGTGACCACGTCGAGCACGTACTGCAGCGCCGCGCGGTCACGGGACCCGCCGTCGCCGGCCACGGGCACGTGCACGAACTGCAGGCCGGGCTGGTCGGCGATCCAGCGGTAGTAGTCCCAGTTGTTCGTCTTGTCCCCCACGTAGACAATCGTCCGCAGGTGGAGGCTCTCCAGGAAGGGCAGGTTGGCGGCCTGCGGGTGGCCACACCGGTACACGTCGCTCTCCACCACGCCGAAGTTGAGCGGCGGGAAGTACCTCGGGTCCCGAGCCAGGATCCGCAGACTGGCGTAGTGGGTGGGGTGCTTGGCAGAGGTGCTGCTGTTCATGATGGCCAGCGTCCCGGGGGACGTCGCCAGCTGCAGCATCTCCAGCTGCGAGTTGAGGAGCTCGTCCTCCTGGTGGGCGGCGCCGGCCGGGCGGGGCGCCTCCAGGCGCTTGCCGTCCTCGTACCGTCTAAGCTGCTGCAGGATCTCTTCTCCCTGTGTGGGCATTGTGTGTGTGTGTGGGTGTGTGGGTGGGTGTGTACTGAAGACCACAGGAGAAGAGCACCACCACCTAACAAAGAGAACACCTCTTCACTCTTCACACCTCTTCACTCTTCACACCTCTTCACGCTCCACGCGCCACGCACACAACAGAACACCAGAAAGAACAGGAAAGAAGAAAAGAGCCTCCAAATCCAAACCAGCAACGCGCCACGCTTCCACCACCACACACCAAACCTTCCTTCAAGCACAGAACACAACAACCACGGGATCACTTCTTCTCCTCTCTGTTCTTCTTTCTTTCTTCCCCCACTCCACATCCACACCCACACCACGATGAACTGGCTCCCATTCATCCTCATCCTCTCCTCCCTCGTCGCCCTCTCCACCCAGGACGACCCCTCCTCCCCGTCCTTCTCATACTCCCTCTCATTCTCCTCCTTCATCTCAAACTTCCAAAACTCCCTCTGGAACTCAAAACACACCTTCCAGAACGGCGACAAAGTCGACCTCCTCGTCAACACGGCCACCTCCTCCCTCATAAACCAACCCTATGCATACTACAGACTCCCCTTCATCTGCCCAAACTCAAACTCCGCCAAGCCGGTCCATCTCTCCCTGGCGGAAATCATCAACGGCGACAGATACTGGCAATCAGACTACAAGCTCACCTTCCAAAAGGACGAGCCTTGTCTGAGAATCTGTGATAGAATCATGCACGGCAAGAACATCGAAAAGACAAAGGAAATCATCGAATATGATTACATTGCAAATTGGGTCATTGACGGTATACCCGCAAGTACAACCTTCATCACCGATGATGGTGTCTCTCATCCAAAGAAGTACTACATCCCAGGATTCAGCTTGGGTTACAAGGAAAACGGCGAATATTTCGTCAACAACCATCTCATGATGGTCATCAGATACCACAAAGAATTCGATAACCCAGATAGATATTCTATCGTTGGTGTGGAAATGTATCCAAAATCAGTCTCTGATTATCATTGTCCAGGTGCTTCTAGAAACTACGAACATCTCAAATTGAAAGTAGGCGAAGACTCACAATTGATCCCATTCACCTATTCCGTCTATTGGAGAGAAGATTACGAAGTCGATCATAAATCAAGATGGAAAATGTACATTGAAGAAAGCTCAATCGACGCAGACGGTAAAATCATCGAATCCTCAATCAAATCAAAGACTATCCATTGGGTCTCCCTCATCAACTCCTTCGTCATCCTCTCCTTCGTCTCCATCATCGTCGCCTTTGTCCTACTAGCAACCTTCCGTTCAAGTGATAACTCCAGATTCGACTCAATAGCTCAAAACTCTTTCACTCAACCAAACTTCCTCATCCTATTATCAATGTTGTCCGGTTCAGGTATTCAATTGATCTTCACCCTCCTAGGCTCGGGTCTCCTCTCCTTCGTCTTCTTCAGAAACTCCTTCAACCAAGATACAACGATCCTATCCGTCATCATCGCCGTCCTCATCATTGGTGGCTTCTTTGCAGGTTTCTCCGCCATCCAATTGTATAAATTGTTCAACACTTCAAGACAAGAAATATCAATCAAATTGACTATCTTCATTTCCTCATTATCAGGTAGTTTTCTCATCTCCTTAACCCTCCTCGCCATCGTCGTTGCAAACTCAATTGTCTATGATTCAGAATCCCCAAGATCAATCAAATTCTCTTCCTTCGTCTTCTTGTTCATGGTCTATGCTATCTTCCAAATTCCAATATCCGTAATTGGTGGTATCATCTCCCGTAAGTTCAATTTACTCAACAAACTCTTGAAAAACGTCCTCTCCCAATCTACGTCATTCACCCCATACCAAGCCCCATCCGTCCCTTCCTCTCCAATCAAAGGTGGTGGTAGATCCTCCCCTCCAAGAAGATTCGATCAACTACAATCAAAAACTCCAACCCCAATATACATGCGATTACCTTTCTCCCTCCTCATCTTTGGTATCTGTCCATGTTCAATTGTGTTTATTGAATCCAGATTCTTATACTCTACATTGGTCGTCACAAACCAAGCTTATTCAACTACAAACTACATGTACGGCTTCATCATCTCTGCAGCCATCCTCCTCATGTTCGTGATGGTGGAAATCGGTATCATCTCCTCATACCTCAGACTCATCAAAAACCCATCCAGATTCAACTGGCAATGGTGGATCTTCCTCACATGCTCTTTCTCCATCTGGATCTATCTCGTGCCACTCTCCGTCTACCACTTGTTGTTCAAGATGCAAATCATCGACTCGGGCTCTCCCGTGCTATACATGGTGTACTCGACGATAATGAACACCATCATCTCCATTGCATGTGGGTCTCTTGCTCTCTGGAGTGCCACCATCTTTGTCTACGCCGTAGCATACACCTCTGGCAGAAAGACAGACTGAACACTCCATACTCCACCCCAATCTCTTCTTTTACATTCTTTTATAAATCTTCTGATACAACTCCATCTGTATTCTTTTTCTAATACAAAATTCTTAAAATACAAAACTTAAAAAAATACTATTTATCCTGACTTGATATACGCACGGTTCAAATTGTATATCTCCCGACAGAGCACATACCACTCCACTTCACGCAGCGAGTTGGTGCAGTTGCTCACGACATCGTACACTTTCTCCTCAATGACCTTCAACCCGGCCTTCTTGTCCTCCTCGTCGCTCTCAATAGCGTCGTCCTCCTCGCAGATCGATCCAATGTACTTCATCCGAATCGTGCTGCTGCAGCTGACACTGCTCATACTGTTCCCGCGTGTCGTGGAGATCGAAGAACGTTCACTCTTAACACACCCGTGGTTCGTAAAGATCGTCGACGTGTTAGACGACATGCTGCCGTTGCGCATGCTCATCCCGTCCGACGAAATGAACCCTTCGTCCTCCTCCTCATCCTCTTCTTCAATCTCCTCCCCTTCTCCTTCAATGACAGGGATACCGACTCGTCTCCACTTGTACTTCCCCTTCTTGCTCAAAAAGTTCTCCTCCCATTTGAACAACTCATACATCAACTTCAAATTCGGCTGGATGATCACATTGAGTCGTCTCACACGGACATACATATACGACCTTGCAAGACTCAACTTCATCCGTTTCATCACTTCGGCAATACAAACGCTCGCAGATCGAGAAACGCCCACTTGACAATGCACGAGCACCTTCCCACCATTCTCATAGCATTCGTTGATGAACGCCAACGTATGGTCGATCGTCTCAATCAACGTCCCGATCCCGTCGTCGTTGATGTTCGGCAAGATCAGCATCTTCTTCACACCCATCTCGTACCCGGAAAGCTCATCATATTGGCCATCGGCAAAGCTGATGATCTCTCCACCACATGCGTCAATCGCCTTATCGTGCTTGAAATTCTCACACCAAGGGATCTTCTCTCCGACACTGACGATATAGTCGATGTTCAACCTAGATAGCAACGGAATGGAACTCGCGTGTGTGAGTGAGCCAAGGTAGAGATGTTTAAGGATACGTGATGGCAAAGATCCCTGCACTTCGTTAAAGCACCCTTCAATCTCCGGCTTGACGTACACTTGGGATCCCCGACGACGATCCGACGTCGTAAACAGACTGTTGTTGTTAGCACTCGTTGGTTTCATCATCGTGTTCGATTGTGGACGTGGTTGCGATGGCTGTGTGCCTCTGAATTGCACAACGTGGTGGCCCGTTGGCGTGACAAACGACGAGTTCCCGCCAAAAGATGAATTCCCACCAAAAGAATTGCCCACAGAACCCACAGAGTTCTTCCGTTTCGGCATCAATAGCAGCGATCTCACGGATTTCGTGTTGCTTTCAAAGGTGAAATTGGCAGCTGTCTCGTTCGGGGCCCGCAATGGTGAAAACTTGTTCATGATCGTTTCTAATTTGGAGAGCAGCACATAGTCTGTCTTGAATATGAAAAATGGACGCCCGTATTCACTATGGAGTTTCAAAATCGCCTTGTCGAGACAGATGTCTTCAGAGTACATCAGATAACACAACACCAAGAGCGACGACTCGGTGTAGCCGTCCGAACAGTAGATCAATCCGGGGAACGTGTCGTCGCAGATATAGTAGCAGAACTTGCAGATGTTGATAATAGAGAGAATGTCGTCGTCTGACATGTCTGCAAGAGAAAGAGAGCCAGATGGTGGGAATTCGATATTGATGAAATCACAGTCGTTGTAGTTCTGATAAATCAGCTTCAATTGGTTCAGTGTAGGAATCCGTGCGCCTTCAACACACTTGATGTAGAACTTCCACACTATCGCAGGAAACGTGATCAGCATCCTGTCCAGGTCTTCCGAACTCATATCGGCAGTAAAGTCATTCTTCGTAAGCGTCACGATCGTGTTCGAGGAGTTGCAATATAGTGGAACGTCAGACTGAGACTTGATGATCACGTTCACTTCATCTGTAGAAATAGGCGAAATCACTTTGCCGTTGTTGAACTGGATTTGCAAACACTCATAGTCTGTGATATTTCCTAGCCAAATATGGCCCGGGATCGGCGTCGCCGTAGACATCTTCGAGATCTCTAGTCTCTCCCTGTATAGATAGTTCGAATCCCAGTTGTTGAAGACACTGATATCGTACTTCGAACACAACTCGTCGTCTCTCTTCAGCGAGCAGGACTCGTCAATGATCGGAATCGCCAATAAGTCAGAGGTGATGAGAGAGTCCTTGTTCGGATCATTCAATATAAACGTGTTGTATTTCTTACCGTTGAGTAGCAGTTCGTTAAATTTCTTCTTCTTGCACTTGACGATCTCAGGATGTTGTGTCTGGTATACAATTTGTGCAATATGCAACAATCTTGAGAGATTAAGACATTTACACTTGTTATTGATAAACGAATCTCCCTTGTGGTTCATGTTGAATCTGTGATCGTCATGGTTGAAACAGTACACGATGAAATCGGAAATGTTGCTGATCTTCGATACTTGGATATGGAAGTTTCTCAAATTGATTCCAATCTCGGGATCCAAATTCTTGAATACTGGGATAAGTTGTGTTATTATACAATCGGTGATGATTGTTTCTGGATGGTAGAACTTGAATACCTCACTAGGTAAGATGCCCTGTAAATAAATCTCCAAATTGACAATGTTCGAATATGAAATCAAAATATCCTCCGCAGATACAGTACCTTTGATCAAACCAGTTGATTCTGTGATGATACTAGTGAAATTAGGAGCAATCTCTCCATTCGTGTTGCAAGATCGGATAGGCATCAAGAATCGGGCGTTTGGAGTCTGTGTCAGTTTCGTGATATCGTCCATCTCTTCCTCTTCCTCCTCTTCCCGTTGTTGCGCTTGTAATTCTTCTTCAATTTCTGGATGTAGTTTGCGCTTACCAAACTCTTCATCATCCTCATCGTCATCATCACAAAGGATATTAGTCTCGTCCAGAGACGTTGGCTTGTCGAATGTAATCACCCTTGCCTTTCTATCATTGAGTGGGTTGAGACTGTTGCTTAAAAAGCTGATCTGTCCATAGTTCAATTTATGTATACCGTGTAACCATGGGAATAGATTATCGACATCTGGTAATTTTTTATTATAATAGTTGAGCAGTGAGAAGATGACTTCATCGTTCGATAAGAGCTTACAGTGTGTCAAGGAGGGAACAGACTTGTAATTTTCGAAATAAGCATATTGATGATCGAATGGATTGATATTATTAAATTGTAACGTGTTGATGTTCGGAGTATTGATAGTTTTTTGTTCTTGTTGTTTGGTAACGTTTTTGGCGATTGGGATATAATCAAAAGTCTCTATTTTGGTATTGTCTATTGGTGTCGATGTAGAAGTCGATGTGGAAGTTGCGGTGGGGGTTGGCGAGGATGATGATGGGGTCGTTGTTAAATTTTGCTTGGCTCTAAGTAGACTGTTTCTGGTCTTGACTTTCGAATGGTCGTCTAGAGAGGAGCTCATGGCCCTCTTGGAACTCCTTCTGGTCGTTAGTGTGCCTCCCACATTAGATAAATCTTCACTGATTTCGTCATTTTGATCATCAAATACATCGGTAGTATCGGGATACGAGCTCCTTCCTGTTGAATTCAACGACTGAGAGATTGGGAAGCCTCTATTTGGAGTTGTCTTGTTGTTGCTCGGGTTGATATTGATGGAGGAAGGTGGCATTTCTGAGCTTGATAAATATGAAGAGCTCGTGGAACTCACAGACGTCGCCATTTGGGTGTAGTTGGCGTTAATGCCGACAGTGCTCGGGGTTGCTGCATCGGTGGGTATATTCTGCATGATACAGTCTTCGTTTAGGTGCTGCTTGTCGCAGTCTGGCAATGGGCTCATCTGTCCAAGTTGTGGTATTATGTTCTCCATGGATGTTAAATCAGAGAGATGTGGCACACCCATGGCGCTAGTATCGGTGCTAGTAGATAGCGTGCTAATATTGTTGAGATTGGAAGTGGTGTTGGAGATGGTTGCACTGGAGGTGTCTGCGCCTGCGCCTGGACGTGGGTTGGTATCAAAGGGTAGCATTGGGTGGGGGGTGTTGATGGAGGATGGAGACGTTGGAGAGATGTTGTCTGCCCATGTAAGATCTTGATGGGCATCTGTTGCTGCAGCGGTGGCTGAGAGGGGCGATGTGTTTGGTGTCACAGCGAGAACCTTCTCGTGTTGATTGACTGCCATTTATGTTGTGTGCTGCTGGTGGCTGTGAGTATCTGATGTGTGTGGTGGTGGTGGTTGTTGTTGTGGTGTATGGTGCAATGGAGTACAAAGAAGCATAGATGAGCTGAGCTGAGCATCAATCAACCATCAACGTGACTCCTGAGAGAATCTCCCGTCTCCCTCCCTCTTTCTCTCCCTCTCTAACAGCGAGCCACCGTTCTGGCGCCCAATGCGAGCGAGATAAGCAGCGCCTGCCGAGAAGTGGGAGGTGGGCAGTGGGGAGGTGAAACTGGATGCGGGCGGTCGGTGCGAGGTGGGCTCGGAGTAGAGGTTCGTTGTTCGTTGTTCGTTGTTCGTTGTGTGTTTTTACTACTATTACGGTACATACATAGGGTTACATGTGTCTATCTAGGGACTGGGGACTGGGGACTGGGGCAGCACCGGGGCGTTCAGAACTTCTCCGCAAGCGAGATCATGTACTTGAGGAACTGGCGGTCCGTATTGGCAACAAGGGTCTGCACGAGCTCGTTCGACAGGTCCATTGGGAACCCGAAACTGTTGATCAACACGCTGGAGATCTGCTGGCACTTCATCTCGTTGAATCCCGCTGGTAGGGTCTTTTCTTTGTTGGCCGCTGCTGCGGTGGTGGTATTGGTGTTGGCATTGACATTGGCACCTTCGGACTTCTTCTTTTGTAGTGTATTAGCATCGGGGTATTCGTATCCTATATGTGCAATTCCTTTCAACAATCTGCATGTTTCCAACAAAACATTGTTTCTAAATTGTGCATCCTTTAACAGGGTCTTATTGGCGGCTGGTGCCTTGAGTCCCAATTCGATACTTAATAAGATGGAATTGTTGATCAAGGTCTCGTCAACTTGCTCGAATTTATTGTTATCGTTCTTGAAATTATCATTTGGATCTAACACAAATCCACTACCAAGGCCTTGACAGAACATGTTCAATATGAGAATCGACAATTTGACAATGGATAAGTCTGTATTGGAGTAGTCGGACGCATAATTCAAGGCCAGTTTGATCGTGTTGACTAACGTCTCCTTGTTTTCGTTGTTGGCCAACCATAAAGAATTCAAATGGTCGTTGGAAATGGCAATTATCATAGACATCACGGATCTTTGTAAATCTAACAAATCCCTCTTGATGAATTCGTCAGATGCATTGTTAGAATCGGTCTCAATTCTGTAAAATATCTTGTTTAATAATGGTGCCAATAGAGATTGTAATAACAAATAAGAGTTTGTATCTTGGGTGTTGTTATTAACTTGATGTAAAATTTGAGAAATGAAATTGATGAAATTGATGATTTCATTGATCTTTAATTTATCAAAGTTGATCATCATGCATGAAATGAATTTGGAGAGAATATCTTGTAATAACTCCTTGACGTTACTGCTGTTATCGCCATTCAAGATAATGTATAATCTAACAACACAGAATTGAATAGCTTCTCTGATTATGTTAAAATTGATGAAGTTTTCAACAGTGATCATAATGACTTGTGAGATTTGGTTCAAAATGTTTAAGAATTTCATATTATTCAAAGTGGCGGATCTGACATTTTCAAAACCTTTCAATATGTTACCAATGGCAATCAATGAATGATGGACTTGAATCAATATGTTCAAATTCAATGTCATGTTGGAATTAGAGGTAATACCATTTTCAAGAGTGGAGAATAATGGTTGTAAAACGTTTTCTAAAATAGATAACTTAACATCTTCATTACTGATAAAGGTGATCAATAAACCAACACTTTCGAATAAGTACAATTGATTTTCAAAAGACCCGGATTCTTCAATAAGTGTAAGATCTAAATCGTATAATGATTCAATGGCATTTGCAGCAGATTTGTTTTTGTTTGAAAGAATATCAAAGTTGAAACTCAATAATGGTAATAAAGATTTGATCAATTCTTCGATAATATAATCACTAATCTTTGGTC
>JAJMLU010000591.1:8194-22921 GCA_030569835.1 Pichia sp. NRRL Y-27261
GTGTCTGTAAACAGGTCGATAAAACGTACTCCGTCAAGATAATGAAGATTTTGTCCCAACGGAATCATCAAGGTTATCATTACTTCAACAATTTTCATATGAGAATGCGCTTTATTAGTGTTTTTATTTATTAACTCAAATCACATCGTCATCGTGATTCTATTCAACTTACTTTCAATTTATTTCAATTTATTTCTTTTTAACTATTAGTTAAATTTTATTTTCACCGGGGATTGGCATCTTAACTAACAATTAAGTTGTTTTAATCTCATTGTTCTCTATGGTTTTTCAATTGGCTATATACGAGATGATTTACAAACTTACGCCCTTCAACTAATGATAACATTGCTATAGTTAGATACTTTATAGTATTGTGTAATGATTGTTTATAATCAAAGTCTTCCCATGTAAAAAAAATGTTTTGGTTTAAGGGTTGATAACCCAGATCTTGTCATCACTGATACTATTATCACCAACCTATTGTCGCAATTTTCTTATGAAAATGCATTATATTAAGGGTGTTTTATTCCCCACAAACAAAAAAAAATGATAATAAGCAATCAACAATTTTCTCTTATCTCTTTTGACTTTTACAAGATACTTTTCATTCTTTTACATTTTTCATTTAATCTTTTTATTGGGATGATCTAGTTTCATCTTTTTTCCTTTGCTGATTTTTGATTGAAATTACACAAAATGATTTATAAATATTTACGCCATCAACTTTATGATATCTAAGCTTGTACAATTTTAATATTTTTCAGGAAAAAAGGTCTTCTCAATCACTGCTTCTACTAATCATATCCGCTATGTGGCTCTGGTGCACTCATCATTGTTTTCTTTGATTGCGAAGAAGCTAACTCTCACCTTTGATTAATTAGTAGGTAAAAATTTGTCACCACCGAATATTCACGAGACATTCCATTGATCAGGATTCTGATTTTCATGAACAAATACACTTTATTTTCCTTTTTTTTAACTCATTTCATTGAATTTAGCATAAACTAAATATTCATTTGGTCAAGTGGGGTACCCAATGTAAATAGAAAATCAGTGAAAAAGATTGATTCTAGCTTTTTTTATCCAAAATCCGACTCTTCTTGCACCAGAATAGCGGGAACATAGCGGATTGACTCATTCGGAATCTTATTTTTTAATTCTTGTCTCTAAAATGAGATATAGTCTATTGAAGTTAAAAGTTGCTAATGTTTTCCAGAATAAAAGTTAAAAATATATAGAAAAAAGAACACCAATTGTTTGCCAGTAAATGAGGTTTTCTAACAAAATATCGATATTAGATTTTTTCTCATTTCTTTTAGCTATATACAGCGAAGTTAATGTCAATAACAGGTTCTTAATAATGCACACAAAATTCCGCAACAAACCTTGCTCCATACGGAATCTTTAATTCATGGTATAGCAAAAGGAAGTCACGTCTTGCGTTTTGAATATTAAATTATCATTTAGCTGAAAATCCATTTTTGGCATGCTTAATTTTCCAAAATAATCCTGTAAATTCCATTACAGACTTTTTATAGTGCTTACAAGATTTGGTTTTGTCGGCTGTGTCCTATAAGGCAAAAAGGTTTTGGATTTTTGTTGTTTCTTTTCATTTAAAATGGAGATTTTACTAATCTTTTGTGTTTCGATCAATTTTGCAAGTTGAAGCATTTTACTATAGCAGGAATTTATTAGAAATATAGGTGCAAACTTAACTTTTAACTTTTATGTCACTATAAAATTTGGATTGTTATAGTAATACTGTAGTTCGCCAGAAGTTCCCCTCAACCGAATGGGAGAAGTCATATATGAGTTGTGTAAAGCCAGACAAATCAAGAGTTCACCTACAAAGTAGGAACAATAAGACCTTATGAAGATTTGACCAAAAACTGGACGAGAATTCCTATGTGTTCACTTTCCTATGTGTTCACTTAATCAATGTGCAATCTGGAAAATTAGGGATTAATAATGTGGACTATACTACATATGTGGCATTCTTCTATGGGTCTAGAAAGTATATGCTCCTTTTCTTATTTCCAATTTTCTGTGCTTCTTTGTGCGTAGGGCTAGAGATTCTGCAGGGTGTACATTTACATAAGTTGTATTCATACGAAAACAATGTTGTGTCTTACTGTCGTATATAGTGAGATTTATCCAAATAGTACGTGGTTACGTAATGCTCTTGGAATTTTCAGTTGAGAGATGAAAAGTCTTCTTTGAGTTTAAAACAATGCGGAAATGAGATCATGCGAATATCAACATTTTTTGGCCAAACAACTGGTTGTTTTTCGTATCTGGTTTTTCAGTTTTGTAGAAAGTGAACGTTTGTCATTTGTAACATGTAAATAAGAAACATTTTTAACTTTCTATAAACCAAAGTTTTCGATTTCAATCTGTATCAAAAATCATTGGGATTTGTAATAATTCTCTCGAACAATTATTTTGGAAAATGTAACGGTCAGCTCCTACAATATTTGAAAGAACTTTAATCCCAAAGAGAATGTATGCTCAGTGATAAATCGAACATTTCAAAGACACCACTTGTTGCCGAGATAATTTTAGGAGTAGATAAAAAGTATTTCTTCTTGTGCATCGTTGGATAATACATTTTCTGTTGGCAAAAATGGAAGCTTCTTTTAAAAACATTACTTCCTTTTTAAAAAAATTAAAGGGAAGGATTTGGATACGTGCCTAGAGGCATATTCTGGAACTAGAAACTGCCAACACAGCTCTCCAACTGTCTAAAGTTTGCGTCGAGTTCGTAATTATAGATTAAAAGTGTAAAAAACTCGGGATTTCATTTAAGATTTAGTTGACGCAAAGGTTTTTATTTCTAATCTAAAGTTAGCAAGATCCAAGATCTTTGTTTTACGAAATCGAACTCTATCTGTTTGACATGTTTTGTAGTTAGATGTACTATTAGACCTGGATTTTATATGTTTTTAAGTATTTAAATACCAATTTTGTGTTCTTAGTAATTTCATAGTTGTAGTTTTATGTGTATGTTATTATAGTGGATGAAATGAGAATGATGACTCCAATAAAAAAAGTTTCGTTTTCAACTAAGCTGGAGGGGGGTCTTAAAACATATATATTAAAGTAAGCAACGACCCAAGTCTTTTCTCGTAAGTTTAATTGATATAAGTATTTTACACATGTGTAGTCTGTTTATTAATGTCTAATGTTAATTGTTATAAACTGATTATATTCGTTAGTTTAAGTTCAATATCCCGATGGCCCATGATCATTGAATTGAACTGTATAACTGATCTGGTGTCCGGTATAAAATCGAAAAATTACCGAAAACGGACATGGGTCTGGTTTTTGATGCTATTTTTTGGTTGCAAATTACTACTCCTTCGTCAGTTTTAATGTTGAAGCATAGCGAATTCTTTAGACAAAACATGTCTCCAGAAAGTAACAGGCCAGAGTTTTTGATTTCGATCCCAAAAAAAAGATATATTGTTGGTTGGAGTTGGACCTCTCTAACAAATTTTTTCAAATTATTGCCTCTGTTTAACACCGAATAAGTTTTTCCCTGTTGGAAAATTCAATATGAAACTCACCAAGCCATAATGTTGATAATAAAATAAAGTTTTTCAATAAGTTTTGGAGGGAGTCTGGAATAGAAACGTACAAGGTATTTACACTTTAATTTAATTCTCGAAAAAATGCTAACAAAGCGAAAACTTTTCGAGTTGATAACTCCTCAAGTTTATACACCACCAAGTTTTTTTAAAGTATACAGTCATTTTAATGAGTTGTAGACATCCCGCCACTTGTCAACCTTGCACGCTACATAAAATCTGGGTGTACGGATTTGGAAGAATGACTGGATCTCGACAATGTATAGACATTTTTATAGTTTAGCTTGTCAGTTACTTTTTACGGATAAATCATGCAACGAACCATGTTTCTCTGTACATAGTTTAGTGGACTTTTGGCAGTTCTATAGCTTCCGCAATTTTTGTACTAATGTTTTTCTAGTTTTATCAGCGGAACAGCTAAGTTTGTATTCTTTAACTGCGAACTAAAGACGATTTAAAAATTGCGAGATTTTCATTTTTCTGTATGGGTTATTTTGGAAGAAGTGAAGTTTATTAATGTATAAACCGGTGTAGTAAAGCTGTAAGTAAATACAGCCTCGGTATAAGCTAGAAATTAGTCTAGTTTCAGAGGAAATACAAAAGCTATAAAAGTACAAGTCGACGAAGAAGACTTTTCATCTCACAAATGAAATTTCTACCACGAAGGCGAGTACACCTTGGAGCATTACGTAATCACGAGACCATTTGGATATCCTACTATACGACAACCGGTAGATAATAAACAATGGGAATAAGAGAGAGTACATATGATGTTGAACTTTCATCGACAGAAAAATAACCAATTTGGGTAAATATTTGGCGCTAGAACAAATTAATCACTGCTATAAACCAGTAAGGCGTTTTTTTTGTAAAGAGGTTTTGCAAGCGAAACCGAACTCTACTTCTTTAGGTTTTTTTATTTGACATGTTTTGTAGTTAGATGTATCATTTTAAACGTGAATTTTACGTGACAGTTTTCATTGGATTAATGATTGGGTTTTGTAGTAGTTTGGTGTTTTAATAGGATTGTTTTAATGTTTTGTTGAATTAAATTTGGTTTTTTTTGCGAAAAATGTTTTGCTTGTTTTATATTGTTTATTTTTGAATACTACTTTTTGTTATTACAAATTGATACTTGGTTTTTTCTACTCTACGTGATGTTAAATGTTTGGGGATTTGAAAAAATGTATCTGCTACCTCAGATTTTGCGCTTTTGGACTGTTATTATATCTAAAATCGTACGTTGAGGTTTTCACAGAAGTAGTTGATTTTTTATCATTTTGACAAGATTTTACAACTTTTTGTTCCATACTAAACACAAACTTTAACATTAGGGGGTGCTTTCTTTATATACACTTAAGGGAATACTATAAATGGTATCATTTGAATGGTTGATTGTTGAAATTATTTTATTTGATATATCTGTAGAATTTCACCACAGACGTTTAGTACAGGGATTGATTATAAGTGGTTATTTCATTTTCAAGGTTCTGTAACTTTCGCAAATTTTGTGCTAATTATTTTTTAGTCTTATCATTATAACCGCTAGTGTTAGGTTCTTTTACTATGAGAAGTAGAGCCGATTTAAAAATTGCTCAGAAATTGTGAAAATAAAATTTTCATTTTTTGTATTGGATTTTTGGAGAAATGCGAGATTTAGAATCTGAACACCTTTAAAAACTGTCATATAGTTTATATGTGTGATGGCCTATATAGCTTACGTATGATTACTTGCATCGCAAATAAAAAAGCAAGGATATTTTTGAATTGAAATCAAATCTGTAATTTAATTCTTCAGTGCTAACGTGAATATTCTTTGAACGTTGATTAGAATAAATGCAGTCTCCTCTCAAGAACAAAACTAGTCAACATTTTGCACTCTTTGCCTCATTACTCCCAAGATAGCATGAAATGATGAAATGACTAACTAGGGTGGAATGGTTATGTAAAATCAGAAATGCGAAAAAATAAGGCGAAAAACTGAGCTTAGGATTCATCTTAGTAAAAGGTAGATTATTTGATAATCCGTTAAAAATGCGCTCCTTTTCCCACCTTCGTCACTTTTTTTTCCTGGAGGCATAACTTTATGACTAAACACGCTAAAGAGGTGATGTTGTGAAGACTTGAGGACGGAGCGTTACTTGCTCAAAAGGGGATTAGTTTTTGGTCTGATTGTTAAAACCTTAGACGATGCATACGCACTCCAGATTGGAAGCACAACTTAGATTTTCCCACTGAACAGACCCTAACACAATCATGATGGGCCATTTTATAACGATCCCATAAAAACTTAAATTTCATATTGACGAAAAACTCGAAGGAATTGGGATATATTGGATAGAAAGATGATAGAAACAGCAAAGTCTGAGTTTTGGAGTAAATGGGTTTCAATGAGGCCAAGTATATCCCAAAACTGCAAAACAGGATTTTTGTCCTTTTCGAAAATCTTTAGTTTTAGTGCTATGGTTATGGGACTTAGTAAGTTTGCTTTGGGGTTACACAGTCTATGTTCGAAACAATCAGGAGAATATATAATATATCTCCCATTAAATGTTTAAGGACGATGTTATAAAAAAACTTTAATCCAAAGATAGGGTCAATGTAAAGTTTTATAAGAGTTAGGTTTGGTAAAGAAATTTCATTTAACAAAAGAGCATTTAACAGGAACATTTCATAATCATACTTGTCTTTTCAGCATAGTGTTTACCGAAGTATGCCACTAAAAAATACTTTGTTTAAATAGATCAGCCAGGGAAAGTTAAATAACACATCGTTTTCCTCTCCTTTATCTTCATTTAATTCCCAATTCTTAATTATATGTTGGATGTTTTACTTTCCAATTGGCGAAAACTTATCTGATATTAAACAGAAACAATAATTTAAACGATTTGTTAGAGAACTCCAATTTGAATCTAAAGATAGGAATAAAAAAACTCAGACCCTGGGTTACTCAATCCGCTATGTTCCGGCTATTCTGGTGCAAGAAGAGTAGGAGTTTTGACGGAAAAAGCTAGAATCAATCATTTTCTAATCTACATTGGGTACTCGACTCGTGTGTTCAACAAAGCATTGAGAAATCGGAGAGTTAGAATAAATTTTCTTGAAATGTTGGCTGAATGAATTCATTGTGGCTTGCATTGTTTGGATCCCAACGTTCGTAGAAAGTCCATGGAATTGGTGGTGGTGTGGTGGTGGTAGTGAAGCTGTAATAGTAGCGTGCAACGATGCCTTGGTGAATGCTGTTGTTGGAAAAGTAAAGAGAATAGTAACAATCATGTACCATGCCTGTAGGTAGATGATGAAGTTGGAGTAGAGAGGAACCGGTGGGAGGGTGATGTTGTTTTTTTTTTTAACCTGAAAAATATTAAAACTATCCCTACATAAGGTGTATAACAAATCCACTCGATTCCTGACTTTAGTATGGAATAAAAATTCCACCTGAATTTCTCATTTTCCTCGCATTCTTTCTATAGCTCAAGAATCAGCCAGCACAACCAACAGAAGATTCGCTAGCCAACCATATACTAAAACAACTACTTTTCTTATCTACTCCTAAACTTATCTCACTTCCCAACCGGCCCGATTGTATGGTGCATTCGACAATGCTCTGTTAAACCGTTCTTTTGTTTGCACCACGAACTTCTTTTAATAACCAACCATCGTAGAAAACTTTATACTGTCCGTATATTGCGATTAAAGCTCTTTCCAGCACTCTGTCTGGTGTATATTAAACGTAGTGGCCTTTTCAAAATCCCAAAAATTTTGTTAGGCAGAAAAATTTCAAACCCCAATAACTTTTGACACAGATCGAAATCGAAAAATTTGGTTCTACGAATGTTGCTGACGCCTCTGATTTACATGTTGCAAGTGACAGAAATTGCCTGCAAAACTGCAAAAGTTTTAGGAAAAAACGACCATTTTTTGGTCACAAAACTGGTCTTCCCTAACAAACTGTTGATGATACTCGCTCGAATTTTTCTTTATCTCATTTTCTCATTTTTTAATATTTTTTGCCAAACTTATCACTTCCAGTGACCCACTCTATAGGATGACAAATGATTCACAATCGTTTCATAACACATGCTTTTTTTCAACAAACATTGCTATAAATTTAAACAATATACATACTTTTCTTTACGAACGGGCAGCTTATGTAGGATCCTCAGTTTCCAGGCGAAGGCGAAGACGGAACGTCAAAACTATTCACACCTAACCCCGCTCCACAAACAGAGGCTCTAGTACAATCACTATAAAATATTAGCTTTGATATCATAAAGGTTGATTGCGTAAAGGTTATAAATCACTTCCTATAATTTCAGTCAAACTTTTGTAGCTGAGCCTTCTTATCTTTAATCCGCTCTAGGGCAGCCTTACTTAAGTTTTTTTTTTGATTTGATGAAATTAAAAAATATATCCTCCTGAAAAATGGCTAAAAAAATAGATTGCAACACCTGAATTTCGCGTATGGTCTCCCACTACACTACTCAGTCAGGCTCTTAGCAGCTTAACTACAGTTGATCGGACGGGAAACGGTGCTTTCTGCTAGATGTGGTCGCAACCGAAAGTATAAGATATAATCGTGTGTTGAATTACGTCAGCAAGATGTTACGCAATTTATTTCTTTTCAACTATTAGTTAAATTTTATTTTCACCGGGGATTGGCATCTTAACTAACAATTAAGTTGTTTTAATCTCATTGTTCTCTATGGTTTTTCAATTGGCTATATACGAGATGATTTACAAACTTACGCCCTTCAACTAATGATAACTTTGCTATAGTTAGATACTTTATAGTATTGTGTAATGATTGTTTATAATCAAAGTCTTCCCATGTAAAAAAAAATTGTCCCAATCATGCTTAGTCAATCAAGCATACTATATAACTTCGCACAATGTGCAAATTCAACTGATTTCAACCGGCGACGCGTCGGTCCATTCAGAGCTAAATCAGTTAGCTCTTAGCTGCAAGTAACGGCAGTTCACTTGCATGATCTCTATGGTTTTTCAATTGGCTATAGACAAGATGATTTACGAACTTACGCCCGTCAACTAATGGTAAATATGCTACAGTTAGGTACTTTAAATAGTATTGTGTAATGATTGTGTATAATTCAAAGTCTTTCCATGTTAAAAAAAATTTAGCTGAGGTCAAACTAGATAATATCATTTGTCCATTGGTAATAGATATGAATATTATTCCGGTCTTCGATAGATTTATTTCATTTGTGGTTTACTGCTCCAGGTCTTCATACTCCAGATTTAAATTAGATGAAGTTCCATTCACATGGAGTGAATCTCAATTAAGTGAAATCTATTATTTCCACAGCCTCAATCGTTAAACTAAAGATATCATTTCTTTGTTTTCGGATTTTAATTTCCAATGATCGTTTGATAAATTAACGAATTTTCCCACATTACTGTTGTTTTTCCTGTATTTTCTTTGCCTTTCTGTTTTCCTTGTTTCATGGGGTTTTTAGAGCTACACATTCTTTCCCCTATCTCGTGGTTTATATATCTAAGAATCTCTTTGTAAGTTGTAGAGCTTTGTAGTTAATACTTTATCCTGTTCGAAAAAAAAATTCACATCTCAATTAACAACTAAGTTACTTTAATCACATTGTTATCCGTGGTTTTCCAATTGGCTATATGCGAAATGATTTACAAACTTGCGCCCTTCAATTAATGATAACTTTGCTACAGTTAGATATGTTTTAGTATTGTGTAATTATTGTTTATAATGAAAGTCTTCCCATGTAAAAAAAATATCATTGACCCTCAAAAGGTTTTTCACTTTCTTTTCACCTTTTCTTCAATGTGATTTAGTTTCATCCCTATACATTTGCTGATTCTTGATTGAAATTACACAAATGTTTGAGCCATCAACTTTATGATATCTAAGCTAAAATTTGTTTTCGGGTTAAAAAAGAAAAGGACTTATGCTAAAACTCAGATCAATATTTTCAAGAAAACATGCTAACACGCATTTTTTTAATAATCTGGATTTCATTTTGACGGACATCATTATCAACAATACCCTATCGAAAGTTTCTTATAAAAAGGCACATTATTAGTGGGTAAATAAAATAAATAAATACTTTCTCTTTTAGATTATTTCCAAATGATACAGTAAAATGCATTAAACTCATCCCTATTATATCTATTTGCCGATTTTTTTATTATAAAATGATACTTATGCCATCGTCTAGTCTCTAGCCCATAATATTAATCATCCTAGTGGGTGTAATGTGTAATTTTTATTTATCTTTTTGTCCATGAACCGCTATTTTAATGAGCTGAAGACATTCCCCACTTATTACCCATGAATCCTGCCTTTTCAAACAAGGTGTGAAGGTGTGAGGTTTTATAAGCCTTGTATATTTTATAGTTTAGCATTTTGGAACCATTTAAGAAAGAGATCAATCATGCAAAAATATAACTATTTCAGATGTTAAATAGAAAATGCTTTGCATGTGCAAGAACACAAATCATTGGAATATGAACGCGAATAATTAGGTTGCTAAAGTGTCGGTCTTACTAGAACAAAATTAGGTAATTCCTGGCTCCTGGCCTTTTTAGCGACAAAAAAGTTATTGATAATTTATCAGGTTTCCTGTTCATCCTGGCCAGTCAGCATTGACAGGGAATTTCTAGAAATCAATTGCGTAAAAAATCCTAACAATGGAATTTGGTTGACTTATTACATGCTGCCTATTATGAACACCTAGTATCTTTGAGATGTGGTGAACATTCTTCCCAAAAAGCGTTATCGCAATGCACGGTAAAAAATACTGATTCGGTCAAAGGCAATTGATTGTATCAGAAAAGTCGGCGTTTGCGCATAAGATGGTTACTAGTTTTTTTACACAATATGTTACTAGAAATTGCTAGTAAACTCTGACAGGCCAACATGCATAGGACGTGTGTGATATATCATAATTGATAATCTTGTTTTCTCAAAAATTTATATTGGTGCATGGAACACGCCCTGGTTTGGATAAACATTGATTCGGTTGGACACTTGACAAACAAGATTTGGTGTTTGACAAACAAGCATAATATTGACTGTCCGATTTGCTGCATTGGCGTGCATACCGAATAGGTTACGTTGTTCCATACACAATGCAATTTCCAGTCTGCATTGAAGAGAAACATGTTTCCCTGCATGATTTAATCTCTAAATAGTAATTGACAAACTATAAAAATGTCAACACTGGTGAGATCTTACACATTCTTCCAAATCCGTGAACCCAGTTTTTATGTGCCGTGCAGGGAGGATAGGTGGCGGGATATCTACAACTCATTAAAATGACTTTATCAAGTGTTAATTCTCTAAATAATTTGGAATTTGATTTCATTGATAAAGGAAGTATTGAAATGTGAAATAATATCCTGATTTGTGACGAAACCCAGTTTTCAAATTCATGAGCTTGTAATAACAGACAAGTCATCACCAGTACATTCGATGATGATTATATTCCTATTTTAAACTAAATAATGTACGCAGAAGTAACACACTCGGGATGAAACTTTAGTATACTTCAACTCAATTTCGCGTCTTTCTTCATTTTTATAGAACTCCAAAATCAATAAAAATACCAACAGAAGATTCGATATTCAAGCCATGGTGTACCCCAACAACTATTTTTCATCTACATTTAGGCATCCCCTCAAAACCGTTAATATGGTGCTTCTAAATGTTTTCTTCCAACATTCTTTCTTCGCTCCATGAACTAAATAAAAAGAATCATAGAAAACAATTGTAGGGATTATCCTCATTCAAATTTCTAAAACTTTTGGTGGGGAGAAAATTTTCAAATTTTAATAACTTTTGACACAGATTGAATTCGAAAAAGAGAGACAATAAAATCGGATTCCGTGGTTATATTTCAAGTGATAGAAGAAGTTACGTATCTGCAGAACTGAATAACCAATACAAAAAATATTTGGTCACAAAACTGGCATTCCAAAACATTACTCTTTTTTTACCTCATTTTTCAACTCCTTTAATTTTTCATCTGTTCTCCAGCAAGACGAGAAAAAAAGGTACTTTATGCATTGTTTCATGTTACATTTTGTTCAATAAATTTGCTTCTTGCAAGATGCTGTAAAAGTCCCAATAAATAAAGAAAGTGGCAGTAAAGAAAGAGCTTTACCAAAAGGAAGAGTTTTCGACGTTCGTACAGAACACATGTTTCTAGACCCAGCTAACCTCTACTCTACTACAAAGCTGAATTGACTGATGAAAGGATTGTTATTTAATCACTTTCTTAATGTTAATGTTGCAGTTCCGAATTGGAGCCTTGAGAATAGATTGTGAAAGTTCTCTCAAAATGGATATAACTAGATAATCAAGAGGTATATCTGTGTGAGTAATTAAATAAATAAAGTTCTTCTTCCTTTCAACGGTACGGGCAGGTAGATAATGTCTAAACGACCGTTAGAGTGTAGAATGTGTCATGAAATTATATCCTGCTAAGAATGATGCAGTTCCCTGTTGAAGATGCAGGCATTTCCCCCTATATAAAGACTCATCTATCTACCAAAACAACTACTTGGAGCTCAAAAATTCGATTGCGCGCTTACATAATCAAATAGTTACTTATATTTCAAAAGTATAGGCTCAGGAATGAATATTTTAAAAATAATCCTTTTATTTTAAAAAGCCATTTTGGATCAATTTTTTTTTTTTTACATGGGAAGACTTTGATTATAAACAATCATTACACAATACTATAAAGTATTTAACTATAGCAAAGTTATCATTAGTTGAAGGGCGTAAGTTGTTGAGATGTGAGTCTCTGGCAGCTATGTTTACGTAATGGGTGATCCCCTATGTGAACTATATGGTTATAGTTATATGTATCACAAAGGTTAAATAAGGAAGATATACAAGAAGTATAAAGAACTAAGTAGACATGTAGAAGGGAAAGCCTCTGGTATTTATAGAGAGGCGCACACAGTATTCGTCATGACTCAAATATTCCTGAGCGCACAGCCTCACACTAGAATCCTCGTCAGGATTCTTCTAGAATGTTTTACACAAGTTTGTGATTAACACTGAACAATACTATGATATGGGATTACATAATCATGTATTTCAACATAAGTTTGTAAATCATCTCGTATATAGCCAATTGAAAAACCATAGAGAACAATGAGATCAAAAATGTCACGTGACATACCGGCCGGGTAAAGATCCAAATGATTTTCCAGTCATCGAAAGCGCAAGTGGTTTAGTGGTAAAATTCAACGTTGCCATCGTTGAGCCCCTGGTTCGATTCCGGGCTTGCGCATTCAATCTTTCATCCGAGATAGTTTAGTGGCTAGAATTTCCGCTTGTCACGCGGGAGACCGGGGTTCAATTCCCCGTCTCGGAGATTGTTTTTTACTATTTTTTGAAAACTTCATGTCAACATGATTTTGATGTTCTTTTTTTTGAAAATTGTTACACGTTCATTAGGATTAACCAGAAACTATACATTCATTTATAAAAACTTATTTTTCAATAATTGATTTTCAAGCTCATAATCTGAGTAAGCATTTGCATCAACAACGCCGATCTTTTTCAAATCAACTTCATTCAATATTAATTCATTTTGATTGGCGTTAATTCTGATATTTTCACTTTCAACTTGGCCAAATATATGGCTGGACATCTTTTCCCAGCTTGGATTGATAAGCAATCTTCTGATTAAAATCTTCATCCATACTTGTCTTTGCTCATCGGATTCAAAATATGAGTTCGATGCATTTGGAGCAAATATATCACTGGTAGGTTGAATTTGTGAATAGTTCTTTAGGAACTGGAAAAGTTTTATGTAAGCTTTGACTTTGAATTCTTCAGTTATTGTTTTAGCAGTAAAGTTGTCTTCTTCCATATTTTCATCACTATCAATCATTTCGACCTCTTCACTATCAAGATCTATTGCCTTTTGTTCAGTCTTGGTACCTAAGATGTCACCCTTTTCAACATTGAATGAAGCCAATGAAATCAATGTGATTATTTGTGTAACACTCAATGTTATACCATTTGATAACTTTTCAAAAATATTTTGGATTTCTATAGGGAAGTAACTGAAATTATTAGATTTAAGATATCCATCATCTGTTAATTGCTTTGCATCATAGTTCTTCAGGAACAGACCCAGTTTGGTCAATTCAGACTTAATGAATTCTTGCAAGGAAACTAATGATAAAGCACTACTATATTGATTGAAGTGGCATTCTTTGATTTCTTTATTATCACCAGAACATAAAGTTGAAAGCTTGGCTAAACTTGATTGCAATTTGTAGTTTTTGAGAGGATTTGAGGATTGAGCAGATAAGAAATTTGACATCTTGCCACTGACATTACTATACCTTTTGAATTTGATATCATTGATCCAAGCAAAACTGTAATTATTTATGTCGGATGAAAGGAATTTATCAAGAGTATCAGAGTGTTTTTCAAAGCATGTTAACATGATATTTATTTTGCTCACTTTGATGTAATAAGTGAACAAAGACTCAGCGAATGGATAGCCATATTGGTCGAAATAATCATCAAACTCAATTTCAATATCAGTCGATAGATTGGTAAATTCAATATCTGAAATTTCTTGGATATCATATAATGTTTGGATGGTTTCTCTCTTACTTTCTAATAATGCAGATAAGCAGGAATAATCTCTATATTTTTTAACAAGTGGAATAATATCATTCTGTTTCTGTAATACTATGAAGCTGTGAATCCATTTATCTTTATCTGCATTCAACAATGTCTTGTACTTTAATAATATTTCATCCATAGCATTGGTAGATTTGTGAGATTCCATATAAGTGACAATTTCGTTAGTTGCGTAATAAAGGAAACATGATAATTCAACTAAAATTTCACCATACTTAGTGATCATTTCATCTTCTGGTAATCTCAGATTGTAGACCATTCTGGTAACATCATTAATGTTATTGATTAAATCAAAATGGTCAATGAAAACAGTTGAAAGTCCCATACCATTCAAGTATTGTTTAATATCATCGTCAAGTTTGATGAATGCATCAATGAAAAGTGTGCTTAGAAGAGAAGCCAAGTCTTTAATTTGAACTTCATTACCGACATTCTTAGCAGAATCTAAATACTTTGAGATAAGTTGTAAGATAT
>JAJMLU010000592.1:4639-18673 GCA_030569835.1 Pichia sp. NRRL Y-27261
TGACGAACTAGTTTCCAAATTAACATTAGATGATTTAGTTGCCAACAAGGGTGTTTTGAAAGTTGCACATTCCATTTTTAAGAGATGGAGACCATTATTTAGATCTAATGAATTATTTCTGGAAATTAAGATGGTTCTTGACAAATTTGCAGTTCCATTCCTGGAAATGTTAAAAAGTATTGATATGTTAATCGACCAAAATTTACAAGATGCAGCCAAGTTGAAATTATTATTTGAAAATTTGCTCATTTTAATCAAGATTTATTATGATTTGAATTGTCAAGATATACCTGAATTTTTTGAAGATCATCTTAATGAAGGTATGACCATCTTATTAAAGTATTTGAAATTCCATAATAACTTAATAGAGGATTCAAATGAAGATGAGGAAATGGATTTAGTCATTGAAGTCAAGATCAATGTTTGTGAATTGATTCAATTATACACAACTAGATACGAAGAAGAATATAAGAAATACATCGAGCTCTCCATTCAAATTATCTGGGACTTGTTGAACAACATAACTATCCAACAAAAGAATGATATTTTGGTCTCAAAAGCTTTACAATATATGACATGTGTTGTGAATTTATCCAATTATAACGGTTTATTTAACAATGAAGAATCCGTCAAACAAATTACAGAAAAAATCATATTACCAAATATCACATTAAGAGAAAGCGATTTGGAAATGTTCGAAGATGATCCAATAGAATATACCAGAAGGGATTTAGAAGGTTCCGATGTTGATAGTCGTAGAAGGTCAACCACTGAATTCTTGAGAGCATTAAAGGAATCCAATGAAAATTTAGTTACCAACATCATGATGTCATATATTAACCATTATTTGACATCATATTCTGAAAATCCTTCTGGTAATTGGAAAATGAAAGATATTGCAATTTACTTATTCTGCGCAATTGCATCTAAGGGTGTTATTACCAATTCTGGTATTACTAGTACTAATTTGTTAGTCGATGTTATTAAGTTTTTTACAGAATTTATTTATCCTGACTTGGTTGGTAATGTTTCAACACCAATTTTAAAAGTTGATTCCATCAAATACATTTACATTTTCAGGAATCAATTGACTAAGGAACAATTAATTGAAACGTTACCTTTATTAACAAGTAATTTCAATGATGATAATTATGTTGTTTACACATACACATCAATTACAATTGAAAAGATTTTATCATTAAGAAATCCAACTAATCACCAACAAATGTTATTTAACAAAAATGATCTGAGTGTTGATGTTTTAAATGATTTATTAATGAATTTATTCAAGTTAATCTTCAAGATGGGCACGACACCAGAAAAGTTATCAGAAAATGAATTTTTAATGAAGTGTGTTATGAGAATTTTATTGATCAGTGAAGATTCTAATTCTAATTCTATCATTCAAATTTTACAAGAATTAATTAAGATCGTTGAAATCATTTCTAAGAATCCATCAAATCCTAAATTTTCGCATTATACATTTGAGTCCATTTGTATAATTTTGAAATATTATCATAATGCAATCAAAGATTTCTATGGAGTTTTAAAGACTACGTTGTTTGGTATTTTAGGTCAAGATGTTCAAGAATTTATTCCATATTCATTCCAAATCTTATCATATGTTTTAGAAAACTATCCAAAGAATGAAGATATACCAGCAGAATATGAACAATTGATTAAGCCATTATGTTCACCACAAGTTTGGGAATTCAAGGGAAATATTCCTGCAATCAAAAGATTATTGAGTGCAATTATCAGTTTCAAACCAACATTGTTTAACGATGCTAATAATATAACACCAATTTTAGGTATTTATCAAAAATTAATTTCATCTAAAAGTAATGATATTTTAGGATTTGAATTTTTAGAATGTATTATGATCAATGTTGATATTAATAGTTTAAGACAATTTTTAAATGAAATTTTCATTATCTTGTTGACCAGATTAAAGAGTTTTAAGACTGATAAGTTTGTCAAGAGACTTATTATATTTTTGAGTAAATTATCAAGTTTAGAATTAAATTCTAGTCTCAATAAAAATAATTGGAATTCTACTATAATCATTAAAATATTTGAAAGTATTCAACGTGGATTATTTGAGCAAATTCTTAATAATTTCATTTTACCAAATATCAACAAGTTTAATAATTTAACAGACAAAAAAATCTTAGTTGTTGGTTTAACTAATTTAATTGTTGAGAATTACAAAGAAATTAACAGTGCAGAAATCTTAAAGATACTAAGTGAATTATTAAGATTATTAAACAGTGATTCAATTAAGAATTATAAAACTATCGACGAAAATGCTGAATTGATGGCGGAACTTGATAATGACGATTTCACTTTCGGTTCAAGTTTTAACAGATTAAATACGATTCAATTAAAACCACTTGATCCAATTAGTACTAATATCAAAGATAAGAATATGTTAGTTGAATTTTTCAAAATGAAATTACAATCAATCGACAATCAATACCTTCAAGGGCTCTTACAGCAACTCGACCCGGAATGTAGTGCTATTGTGCAATCATTAATTATGTAATTTACTGTATACTTCTTTTATAAAACGAACAAAAACTTTTACATAAATGTACATACATAATTATCATGGTTAAATTCCCAATTAGTATCAACAGTGGATATTTACAGCTGCAGTGAAACTTTGATAGTATAAGTAGCGAGAAATGGCAATGTAATGACAAGTAGCATGTACTGGAATATGTACATCATTCCCAATATGTCCATTTGGATGTGTGATTCATCATCATCAGGCATGTACATAGCTGTAACATAAATATTTGAAGTTGCTGTTGGTAAACCAAAGTTAATATTACAGACAAACAGTAATACATCTTGCCCGTAAAACAAATCAGCATTTTTTAAACATTCGTTGAAGGCACATCCAATGATTGGGAAAATCATCAATTTCAAAATAGTGATTATCAATGGAATTCTCCAGATATGTTTATCTAAAGTTTTAAAATTGATCCTAGCCATAGTTGCACCAAGTAATAGTAAGCCAAATGGGACTTGAGATGCACCGATATAACCTGCAAAATCTAGAATAAATGATAAAGGTGGTTGACCATCTGGTGCTTGATTAATTGTTGCTTGCTCAGTGTTAACAAACAAAACCTGCAACCAGGGAACCATTGATACAGTAATTGAAATGAATACAACAAGCGATGCTGGTTGAATTAATGCCTCTTTCCATAATTTTAACATCGAAATGAAACAGTTTTTACACTTCAAGATTCTGATTTTATCCCATACTGTATGCTGTTTTTGAATAGGCTCAATGGAGTTGATACTTAATTGATTTAGTTTTGCCTCTCTTTGGAAATCTTTCTCGATAAGTTTATATAGCCCAAAATTAAACTGAAGTATCATTTGCAGTACCATAAAAATGATTACATATGACGTCCCGATGTCCACATCAGAGAATATATCTGAATCTGAGAATCCATTTAAATAGGCAATAGGAAGGTCAGAAATATTGGAAAGAATACCCACTGAAACCAATCCACCCCACCATATTGTGGGTGTTCTGATTATATAACCGACAACAAAACACAACAGACCTCCAAGTACCTGCAAAAATGTGGATACTATAACTATTGTAGCAATTTCTGAAACATATGTGTTGTTAATACTAGACACAATTTTATCAAATGCTAGTGCTGGGATTAACACTTTAATAGCTACATTGCTTAAATTTTTGCAAGTATCCTGTGTAAGAATATTTTTTCTTGATAAAATAAAACCCACTGTTATTGTAAAGTATATTTTGAATAATGGCTTCACAGTGGTATAGACAATTTCCCCAAAATCCATTTTGCGACAATGGTTTGGTTTTCGAAAATAAGTTGTAGACTGAAATCATAGGGCACTTATTTTTCTTCAATTCAACATGGGATCATGGTTACTTATATACACACCACTTGAGGTAATTTAATATCGCAAATAGTTTATTACTAATATGGGCGGGTGTTTCCTAATCTGATATTAAAACAAAAAAAACTTGGATTTAAATTTTAGAAAAATACTAGAGTAAAAATCACTATAAAATAAAAATGGTAAAATTAAGCAAGTAATTCCTTTTCACATTCCAAAATGGAATTGGAGAGGATTGTTGCAATATTTTCTGCATCATTCTCAGAGAGAATAAACGCAGGAGCAATGGTAACATGGTCACCAACAAAACCATCAACAGTACCACCTTGTGCCATACAAATCAAACCGTTCTTTAACGCAGTTGCAGTGACTTTCTTACAGACGGCTAATTTTGGATCAAATGGTTCCTTAGTCTCTTGGTTTTTAACAAATTCGATGGACCAGAATGTACCCGCACCTCTAATTTGGCCGACCATCTTGGAACCAGAAAGTTTGTCTTTCAATAATTCAGACATCAAAGTACCATTTTTCTTACAGTTTTCAACTAAGTTGTCTCTTGCAATGACCTTTTGAACGGCTAAACCAACTCTACAGTTGAAATCGTGAGAATGATATGTTTGCGCACCGAAAACTGTACCGGAACCTTTTTCATAAACTTCCTTAACTTTTGGAGACACCAAAATACCGGCTAATGTAACAAAACCGGAACCAATAGTTTTACCAACAGTTTGTAAATCCGGGCCAGATGTCATGAATTGCTCCCATGCATTGTACGAACCGCAACGGCCAAGACCACACATGACTTCATCAAGCATGAATAAGACACCATACTTTTCACAGACTTTCTTACAACCATCTAAATAACCTGGAATAGGGACTTGAGTTCCAAAGGTGGAACCACCAACAGTCTCAAAAATAACACCGGCAACCTTTTCTGGGCCTT
Organism: Pichia sp. NRRL Y-27261; assembly: GCA_030569835.1. NCBI lineage: Eukaryota > Fungi > Ascomycota > Pichiomycetes > Pichiales > Pichiaceae > Pichia > Pichia sp. NRRL Y-27261. The sequence continues at coordinate 9,480 of JAJMLU010000592.1, forward strand.
CACGGATAATAGTTTGCTCTAATTCATCAATTAATCTTTGTGCATACTGTTCTAAAGTTTCACCGACCAATAAGTTTCTATATGGGTAACATTGCGAAACTTTCATAGTTTGATCATCGGATAAGAAACAACCTTCAAATTGAAATTTTCTTGCATTACCATAGCCTAAAGATAGAGTTGCTAATGTGTAACCATGGTAAGACTGAATTCTAGAAATAAACTTGTATCTACCAGGTTCACCATTTTCATAATGGTATTGCTTCATTATTTTTAAAGCATTTTCATTTGCTTCAGAACCAGAACCAACAAATAAAGCAGCAGCAAATGCGCCGTTAGAACGATCACAGATGAATTTGGCTAAATCTTCAGCAGCGTAGTTACCAACAGATGCACCAAAACTGTATACAGCTTTGCCAACTGCATCTTTAGCGGCTTCAATAATTTCTTGGTTGTGATGACCGACGGATGCAACAGCTGCACCGGAACAAGCATCTAAAAGAACACGTTGTTCCTTAGTTTCTGGATCTTCAACAGTAATATACATACCATCGGCATCAACTGCCATTGGTGCTTTTTCACCAATAATTCTTTGAAAAACGTATGATTCACCCTTTGTCATTAGAGTTTAGTGAGTAGTTTCTTGGTCAAGGGAAAAAAATGAAAAACAAAACATGATGAATATCGTAAACGAAGATACTTCGTTACACCATGTGGCTTTTATATATCATTTAAGAATCTTTCCAGCAGTAATCTCATCATGCTGAAGTGTCGGAAGTTACCCAATATACCGAATAGTAAGCACTTCTATGAAAGCGTGTACAGAGATTAGGGATCCGGGTTCCGGATTGCACCGCTTACCGTTCCCCGTTCCTCTTTCCTCTTTTCCCAAAGTTCTGATTAGGCAATCCCGCCGGCGCGGGTATAGTGCCCGCCGCTCGCTTCAGGTTATCTATGAGGTTAAGCGTCCTTTCAGTTTTACCTGACATCTGTCAAACAGTGGCTATTGGCAAGACACAAATATACCGGACACAAACTTCTTTTAGCGGTGTTTCTCCTTTCTATCCCAACTTGAGTTTAATGTCACTTTTGAGATTTTCAATATTCAAAATTGATACAGGAAAAATGTTCAATTCTTTTGATTCTAAGCTGAATAATATTTCAAGTAGATCTTTGGACCAAGTTAGCTTTGATTCCGCAGAAATATTCTTACTAACAGCATTCAATTCTTCGGATGTTCAATGTATCAATGATCAAAAAGAGAAACCCTTGGTCGATGTACATTTGACTAGTAAGATACAAAAACCTCGATCAGTCAAAGTAAAATCTTTTGTTGGAAACTCCCCCAGATCTAAAGAAGGGTGTTTATGCTGTAAAAGAAGAAAGAAGAAATGTGATGAGGTAAAACCAGTATGTGGATCATGTAAAAGATTAAAATTAAAATGTCAGTTTAGCCAAATTCAGGAATATTTTAACATAGTTGATGAGGATAATACAAATGCTGCTCTTAAAATATGTGATACCAAAATCAATGATGCAAGTGTCAAAGATGTCGATCTGATTCCTGATAATAGTGGTCATCCATCTAATGAAATTGAATTTTATCCAAATGCTCCCATAGAGATTGAAAGAGATGATATCAACGAAACAATAATTTTTGATATCGAGAAAGCAGATATGCCTGAATTAGTAAATAATAATTTAGGTTCTCCATATTCAATGTGGGATTCTACACTTAAAACCCCAGAGCTCATGAATTTTATATTGAATCCTACCTTTCTTTACACTCCAGCAGATTTTATAACACAGAACTTAGATGAAAGAGGTCTGTTATTTTTTGATTATTATCGATTTAATTTATGTGAAACGATCAGTGTCTCTAGCGATCATGAAAACTTTTTCAAAACCTATTTTATTAAACTAGCTAATCAAGATGTTTCAATTTTATATGCACTCGTTGCATGGGGTGGTGCATTCTTGGTTAATAGAGAAGAGGAAAGCGTGCTGAAATACCTGCAAAAGGCTGAAATTTTAGTAGAAAAAAGAAAAAAATGCTATACTAGATCTGATTATATGATAATACTCTCATTCTGTTTAATAGCAAAAGGTTTGAATGTATCTACAGGTGACACTCAATTATGGTACAAATATATGAAAAGGTTTAAAAATATTTTGAATGACTATGGGGGTCTTAAGAAATTCTGTTTGGATAACACCAATGAAATTGATGCCAAATGGTTGGTTTCTAATTTCTTTTTCCATGATGTAATTAATTCACATTCCTTACAGAATGAAACATTGATTCCATTAAAAGATTATATTACAGTGTTTCAGGAACAAAAGATACTCGATGATTTTGGTATTGACCCGAGCTCTGGTTGTACAACAGAAGCTGTTGTTCTTGTTGCGGAAATTTCAGCAGTGAGGCTATCAATTAAAAAGATGCAGACTTCAATCGAAAATTTCAATTCTGGTTTTAAAGAATTATCATCACTAGTTGATGTCAATGTGAATGATATGAATATGAATTCTTATTTAACTCTTAATTTGAAATCAATAAAACGCAATGCGATCAATACATTTACAACTAAAATTAATAACATTAAACCTAGTGCTACAAGGTTATTTAGTGTTTTAGATGATTATTCATTACTCGAACTACACCTTACATTTTTTGAATTGTATCAGTACGTACTCAAAATTTGTGTTTTGATAATGATCAAAGGTGTAAAATGCGATGATGAAGAGTTATTAAGTGAATTCAATGATCTTATTGTTCGATTTGATATTATTATTGGCAGTAAGCTAGAATCTGGTTTATGTTTTCCTCTTTTAATAATTGGACTATGCTGTTGCGATGCTTCCAAAAGGAAAATATTTAATGACAGATATTCTCTTTTATGTTCTAGCTACATTTTGAAAAATGTGGAAAGAATGCGTAAAATGGTTTTAAAATGTTGGGATATATTTAATGAAAATGAAGATATAACGCTCGATGAGTGTTTAGAGAAATCTAAAATTGTTCTAAATGAAAAAGTTTGTTTTAGTTAAATAAAATTGTGTTTATATTAATAATCAGGATTAATGCTATATGATATTTTGCGATTTCGGCATTTCTAAAAAGGAATATTTAGGGCTTAACAGTCAACGCCTGAAATATTCCGAGATTCTTAGAAATACTGGAACGGCTAAAATGTTTACAATTTTCCGAAAAGATATAAAGCCGCCCAGCGGGACTCTCACTTTTTATGAAAGTGGAAAGTGGAACCCACAAACAATATCACCTATCTGGAGGTATAAATAGGACTTAAACATCTATAAAAGACTGTTACGACCATAATTGTATATACATTGCTAATTAGTTTAGTAGACTCTTGATATTTGTTATCTAACCAAGAATGCCTACAAAAACACCAACATATTTACTGAATACACAAGATAAAATCCCAGGGATTGGTTTTGGTACTTGGAAATCAACTGATGAAGAAGCGTACAAATCAGTTATTACAGCAATTAATTGTGGTTATAAACATATTGATACAGCATACGTTTATGGTAATGAAGAAATAATTGGAAAAGCAATAAAAGATAGTGGTGTCCCAAGAAATGAACTTTTCATCACTACTAAGTTATGGGCTGCAGATGCATCAAACCCAGAAAAGGCATTAGAAAATTCACTTAGAAGACTTGGATTAGACTACGTTGATTTATATTTAATGCATTGGCCAGTTGCGATGAATCCAGCTGGTAACGATCCATTATTCCCAACTCGGGAAGATGGTTCGAGAGACATCATTGATCGATCATATGTTGATACGTATAAAGACATGGAAAAGTTAGTAAAGACAGGTAAAACTAAAGCAATTGGTGTTTCTAATTTTACTATTGCAAAGCTTGCACATTTGCTTGAGAAATCTGACATTGTACCAGCTACTTTGCAAGTTGAGCTACATCCATATCTACCGCAACAAGATTTAGTAGATTTCTGTCAATCTCGTGGTATTATTGTTGAAGCATATTCTCCACTGGGATCTACTGGCGCTCCGTTGCTAAAGGAGAAAATGTTAATTGCACTTGCTGAAAAGTACAATGTTTCACCAGCAACTATTTTAATTTCATGGGCTGTCTGGAGAAAGGTTATCCCATTACCAAAAAGTGTTAGTGAAAGTAGAATTAAATCAAATTTAAGATTTATTGATCTTTCAGATGAAGACGGTATGAAAATTTCTAATTTGTATAAAACTAGTGGAATTCACAGATACGTTAGTCCAGAATGGGGTGTCCCATTATTTGACTAAATAGGGTGAATTCATTGTATACCGTTTAGCACTGTTTTGTATTGAACTTTTTTAACCACTAATCTAACAATTACACCATCCTACCAATAATCAATTCAATAGAACTTTGTAAGTTTCTCTATCTATAATCCCTAATCGGAAATGTTCAACTAGACAATTGCATGCAAAGGACGTGGTTTGATAAGGTTCTAATCCCGTTGCCTGTTCCGCCCAGTGCTTACAGTTACAGTTAAGTAAGAAACGTAAGCATCGGGAAAGTCCTGAAATCAAAATTCGGACAGTATCGCGGCTGTGTAATGTGTAACGAGTAACAAGTAACTGATAAATTTCTCATTGCGTGCAAAAGGAAGTTCCCGCCCTTGATAATCTTCTTCTCTTATTGTTGCGAATCACAATTTCACAAGCTAGACCTGTTGCATGTTGCATGAAATAGAAGGTGGTCAATATTTACAAGAGTCCAGTAATAGTTATCAGATAAGCAAAAAATGTGTTATCTAATCTAGTTATCGTTCTATCTACTAGATATCGTTCTAGCAACAACCCAAATATCCTATTCACCGAGGCCATTAAAGAGAACATAAAATAAAGATTTCTTTCCTTATTAAAAAGAAGGTCATTCCACATCAACTCTCTCTTTTCTGATCCAAACATTTAGCTTCGAATACATTAAACAAAACAAAACAAAACACAATGAATGGAGTTAAAAGCAACGAATTAAAAAGTGTCTTTTCAGTTAATGTTAGGCCACTTGAACCACTTGAATCAAAATATCTTGAGAATGAAAATGGAACATTTACCGAAACAGGTTTGAAAGCAGGTCTTAAGAATCGTATGGTTAATATGATCGCTCTATGTGGTATTGTTGGTCCTGGTTGTTTTATTGGTATGGGTAATATGCTAAGAGTTGGTGGACCAGTTGGTTTAATCGTGGGTTTTGCGATAGTTGGTATTCTTGTTTTGTCAATGATGGCAAGTATTGGTGAAATGAATGCAGTTTATGATTCAAACTTTTGTGTATTAGGTTCAAAATTTGTTTCTAAAGGTTTTGGTGCATCCATGGCATTATTCTACGTGTTAATTTGGATTACTGTTTTAATTGCTGAATATACCAATTTATCACAATCAATGACTGTTTTTACTGATAATGTTCCGACTTATGGATGGGTTTTGATCTTTTGGGGATTTTTCTCTATTTTTTCAATGTTTGGGGTTGATTGGTATGGTGAATCTGAATATATTTTAGGTGCAATCAAATTAATCTATCTACTTGGTTATTATCTCTTTGCCATTATCTATGCTGCCGGTGGTATTAAAGATCATAAACCTGAAAATTTCTTTAAAGATTTACCATTGAATGGTGGATTTAAGGGCATTGCTAATTCATTTGTTTATGCTGGTATCTATTATTCTGGTGTTGAATCTGTTTCAATTATTGCAGCTGAAACTAGAAATCCAAAGAAGGCAATTCCAACTGCAGTTAAACATACCGTTGGCAGAATGTTCATTGTTTATTTTGGTTTATCAATTGCTTATGGTATTACCGTTGCTTATAATGATGATAATTTAACAAATTCAGGTAGAATTTTAAGATCACCAATGACCATTGCATTAACTAATGCCGGCTGGGAAAATTCCAAGTATTTTATTTCCAGTATCGTCCTCATTACATGTATCTCCGCGATAAATTCATCAATCTATTTGGCTAGCAGAACTTTATATGCATGGTCTTTGAATGGCTATGGTCCAAAAATATTTACTAAGATTAATAAGAATGGTGTTCCATATGTTGCTATTCACGCAACTCATGTTTTTTGTTTGATTTCCATTATGACTTATAAAACGGGTGCAGCAAATGCTTACAATTATATTGTTAACATTGCGGGTGTTTGTGCATTTATTGTTTGGACTTCTGTTAGTGTCATTCACTTAAGATTCAGAAAAGGTTGGTATATGAAGGGTTATACGGTTAAAGATCTGCCATATTGTGCACCTTTCTTTCCATGGTCAAATTATATTGCGATTGTTTTAGGTATTGTTCTTACATTAGTTCAAGGTTGGTCATACTTCAAACCTTTTGATGTTGGTAATTTCATTGATGCTTATATTTTATTACCATTATATTTTATTGTTTGGTTTGCTTATGATTATTATTATAAAAGTTGGATCGTTAAACTTGAAGATGTCAATTACGAAGAAGGTAGAAGACCTGACATTGATGAGATTAAGAAAGATGAGGAGAATGATAATATTTCAATCAATAACTAGTGATCGATACAACCTTAATATGTGGTCTATTTTATAGCTGTTTAATCTTTTACACCGATAAAAACATTTTCGATTAGAATTTATGTAGAATGCAGAATCAACTTCAAGTTCTGCGGTTTCCGGTGTGCCGGATGCTGCAACAAATTTGACGAGCTCGGCGAGAAAAAATAAACGGTCTGTAAGCGAATAGGAGCAGCAAACGAGGTACAGACCCTGGACCATTAATTTGTTTTACGAATTATGTTGTGTTATATGGTACTAAATTCAAGCAGGTAATAAGTTATATAAATTGCAGTAAGGTAAGTAAAATAATAAAAATAAGTAAGATAAATAAAAATAAGGTAAGATAAATAAAAATAGGGCAAGATAAAATAAAATAAAAAAGGAATCAATAAAATAAAAAAGACGATATGTTGAAAGACAAAATATAAAGTTCGTGATATAGTTTTCGAGTTCATGTAAAAGTGTTTTGTTCTTTTGATTTTTGTTATGCCAATGTAAATAAAAAATTTTAGTGCATTTTGGTTTTTGCAAACGTAAATGTATAGGAATGTAAACGTCTTTATGTTTAATAAATTTCTGAGTGTATAGAGATTGATATTATTGAAGATGGAAATAAAAATAAAATAAAAATTATATTATTAACTGGTAAGTCTCCGCTTCCTTGTTAAGTCCCCCGTGTATTATTAGATTAGGTATAATATCGATTGGTGATATTAGATTGGATATGATGTATAGACATTAGTGATTAGTGATATATTCAGGTTGTTTGTGTGTGTATGTGATAAAAGAAAGTAATATTATGGTTGTTGTAATGGATATTGATTAATATTATTATTATGGAGTTTGGTGTCTAACTTTTAAAACGTTGTCGTTATCGTTGTCATTATCATTTGAAGCATCATCACTTCCACTCTTTTCTAATTCCTTTTTATCCAATTCGGCGATTTCGGCAGCGGTTAAGAATCTACCACCTTGACCTCTTGGTCTACGCATAGCATGCTTGTGTCTTGATTCGTGTAAATATGGCTTACGGACTCTTTGGATTTTCAAAGTTTCTTCTAATTTTGCACGAGCGATACGTCTTTTCAAGATTCTATGGTATTGCTTTGCATTAACATAATATGGTTGATCAGCTTGAGGACTAGCAGCACTGTGGTTGATTGGGGAATTGTCAGAAACGGATCCACTTCCATTATCAGATTCAAGGTCTTGATCTAACATATCTTTTGCGGATTTTGGTTGGGATTGGAACTGTTGTGTTGAAGGTTGTGAATTTGAGTGTGATAAAAGCTGAGCTTGTTGTTGCTGTTGTTGTTGTTGTTGTTGTTGTTGTAGTTGTGTGATTGGTATTTGTTGTTGAGCTTGCGCGTGAGCTTGAGCTTGTGCTTGCGCTTGAGCTTGTGCTACCGCTTGTTGTTGTTGGAGTTGTTGTTGAAGTTGTTGGTGAGACTGTTGGAGTTGTTGTTGTTGAAGAGATACCCGTTGTTGTTGCTGTTGCTGTTGTTGTTGGTGAGCGTCGTAAATATCAGAATCGTGTAAGGAGACAGCGGTTGCAGATAATTGAGGGTTACGTTGGTGTATGTACGAGTTTGAAGAGTCGTAGTGTTGGTTTGGGATTGTAGATACAGGAGTTGAGTCTATGAGACTGTTGATGTTTTCCAGAGCGGAATTCAGGTTTTGCAAGTGACCTGTTGAGCCAGGAAGGGAGAAATCCTGTTGTTGTTGGTAATAGTTGTGTACAGGGAGGTGAAGTGAGTTTTCCATGGTGGAGAGGAGGGAGTGTGAACTATGGAAAGTATGATGTGACAGGATAGGAGCTGAGAGGTATGTTGCGTAATTATAAAATAAAAGCGACAGATGACGGATGGACGGAATGGATCGATCTGTGGACGGATAGAGAGGGATATAAGTATCTGGGGGTGCTCTTGTGTCTGTGGACGCCTGTGAGGGAGGAGGGGTGTAGACAGTGTTGAGGGAGGGGTGGAGAGAGGAGGGAAGAAGAAGAGGAAGAGCAATTGGAGCAGCTGGCAGGAAAGGGAGGAAGGAAAAGGGTAGTGTGTGAAGTGAAGTGTTGTAGTGTGGAGTGCAGAGAGTAGAAAATAGAGAAGAGCTCACTGAACAAAAGAGACGGCTCTCTTTTCTCTTTTCACTTTTCAATTTCCGTTTTTTGTTTTTTTGTCTTTTTTCTCGTTTTTTTCGTTTTTTTTCGGCGCAGCGCATTGTTTCCCGGTGGCGGTGCAGGGTTTTATCGGAGATTACTCGGGTGGCGGTGCAGTCGGTGCTTACATCAGCGCGAGCTTACGTCAGCTGCTTTTGATTTTCGCATTATTTTCTTTTTTCTTTTTACTCCCAACATGAAAATTTGAAGACATTTCACATTTTCATTTCTAATCACAGTGGCAATTCACACGTCCTTCTCCGCCTCCCTCTCCCTCCACAGATCACCCAACACACAAACAACCATGCCTGCAACTGTCATCTGCATCGGTATGGCCGGCTCCGGTAAGACCACTTTTGTCCAGAGACTTAACTCCCATCTACACCAGAAGAAATTACCTCCTTACATCATAAATTTAGATCCAGCCGTTCTTAAAGTTCCTTTCGGTTGTAATATAGACATCCGTGACTCCA
>JAJMLU010000592.1:18683-29980 GCA_030569835.1 Pichia sp. NRRL Y-27261
TCTCAATTTATTCAGTACTAAAATCGATCAAGTTTTAAATATCGTTAAAAAGAGAGAATTCACAAATTGTATAGTTGATACTCCAGGTCAAATCGAATGTTTTGTTTGGTCTGCTTCCGGTTCCATCATCACAGAAGCGTTTGCCACAGAATTCCCAACCGTCATTGCTTATATCATCGATACTCCTCGTAGTTCAAATCCTTCAACTTTCATGTCAAATATGTTATACGCTTGTTCCATCTTATACAAAACAAAATTACCAATGATTGTCGTCTTCAATAAAACAGATATCCGTGATGCACAATTCGCAAAAGATTGGATGACCGATTTCGAAGCATTCCAAGATAGTTTGAGAAATAACGCAGAATTAAACGATGAAACTTCAAATGGTTCTGGTTATATGGCTTCTTTGATCAATTCAATGAGCTTAATGTTGGAAGAATTTTATTCGACCCTTGATGTCGTTTCTTGTTCCGCTTATACCGGTGAAGGTTTTGATGATTTCTTAAAGGCCGTTGATAATAAGGTCGATGAATATAATGAATTCTACCAAAAGGAAAGAGATAGAATCATTCAAGAAAAGAAAGACAAAGAAAAGAAGGAAAAGGATAGACAATTGACACATTTGATGAAAGATTTGGGCCTCAAAGACAAGAAACAAGACGACAAAAAGAATGACGATGTCGACGTCATATCAGATATCGAAGAAGAACTCGAAAGGGATGAAAAGGCAGGTTACGAACACGGCTTGATCGATTTAGAGAGCAGCGAAAGAGAATATACCTTCCAAGAAGATAGAAATGGTGAAATCAGAGACGACGGAGATGCTTCAGATGTCGCCAAAAGCATACAAGACAGATACCAACAAGCTTTTGAATCAACAGCAAAAACCGCTTCAAGTAGTGTTGCTGAAGATATCGCTAAATACATTAACGGTGCTTAATTCACCTAGTGCCCATTCATTATACATTCTATAAACCACTTATGTACAGTTAATTACTATAATCCTATTCTATAGACTATCTTTAGTTAATACTAAAGAACCATCTTTAAATTTATGAACAGTGGTCAATCCTAATGACGCAAGAGAGAAAAGATTCTTGTTGATGTTATCCTCTTTGGTATTCTTCAATGATCTTAAGAAAGGATATGTCTGTGTGCTCAATACACATGCTCTTATTCTAAATGATTCACTATACTTCTTTTTAAATGAACTGATAAATGACGTGTTTGAACTCAACCCATCTCGGGTGAATGAAACAATCAGTATATTGTGTTTCCTTATGTTTTTGATACATTCATATTCTTTAAGGAATGTGCCGTGTAGTTCTTTATTTTTGGAATAATCAATCACTTTGTAGTCTAATAGGACTGGTTTGTCATTAGGATCGATATTATCTTCATGGTTATCTAGCCCGTCAAATCGCCTTATATCATTTGCTATGTTATTCAAAGGATGGCTGAAGGCTTGGGTATTTTCTGTCAATATAAGGTTGAGTGGATATGCACTCAGGTTTGACTTGAGAAATTCAGGTAGATTATGTTTCTCCTGGTTTTTGAATTGTCCGTTTGTGAACCCGAGTAACTTTAGCGGCGTAGTCGTGCCGCCGTTGGCAGAAGCAGATAGACATCTCAGTGACCCCTTGAACATGGCTCTTTCTGGCTGGCGTGTGTCTTCTCTTTGCACTGGAGAAACAACGATATCTCTCCCCTAACACACAAATCTTCCACTCATGAAAAGGCTAACAAATTTTCACAGAGAGCACGTGACCGGCACGGAGCGGCCGCCGCTAAACCCGTCTACGTCCGTGTGCAGCCCCGTGCAAATCCGTGTCCGCTTATCTGGACGGGCCACATGTCTCAAATCCGGGGACGCTTGGCCACCCACCTCCCCTGGATAAATAGAGGGCCGTTTCCTGTTCCTTGCCGTCTTCGTCTGCTGCTTGAGTTGCTCGGACACGACTTAGAGCCTACAGCACGTCGTATACACACGCCTCACGATGACTATTCCTGAAAAAATCGCCTATTTATACACCATCAAGTCGGTGAGAGAAACAAATGCATCCACTATTCCACTTATCGAAACGAACAAGTTACTCAACTTCGATGTTGATTTGAGCAAGATGGACTCGGTTGTTGACTTTGTCATTGAAACAATCCAAGGTTCCTTCCCAACAAACGAATCCTTGTTAGAAATCCCAGTTCATGGTAGATTTCAGCACTTCGGTAAGGGCAATCCAAATAGATTACCCGATTTAATCAAGAAATTCAAATTGACATTATCAGATGACGAAATCTGTAAGAAACTGATTGATTTGTTTGTGATTAGTGTCTTATTGGATGCAGGTGCGGGTAATGAATGGAAGTTTAAGGAACCAAATACAGATTTAGAAATTAACAGATCAGAAGGTATCGCAATTGCAAGTTTATACATGTTTGAAAATGGTATATTTTCATCAGATTCAAATGATAAATATATTGTTGATGGTTCGAAATTGATCAATCTAACAGCAAAAGAATTATCAGATGGTTTACAAGTCAGCAATTCTAATCCTATTAGCGGATTCGAAGGTAGACTAAAATTATTAAATAGATTAGGTGAAACATTGATTGAGAATAAGGAATTGTTCAATAGTGGTAGACCGGGTGATTTAATTGATTATTTGAAGGCTCATTCTGTCAATGGTAATGAAGTCGATATTGAAGTCTTATGGGGTGCATTGATGAAAGGTTTATTACCTGTTTGGCCAACTGAAGGTCGTACAAAGATCGACGGTTATGTTATCGGAGACGCTTGGCCATTGAAAAGTAAAGGCGGTGAAATCGTTACATTTCATAAATTAACTCAATGGTTGACATATTCATTATTTAAACCATTAACAGAATATGGTGGATTTAAAATTATCAATTCTGAATTTATGACTGGTTTACCGGAATATAGAAATGGTGGATTATTTGTTGATTTTGGTGTTTTAGTTTTAAAACCTGATGTCTATGAAAGTGGTATGGAACTTGCAAAGGAAAATGGTTTAACATTACCAGCTTATAAACCAGACGATGATACAATTGTTGAATGGAGATCATCAACAATTTGTCTATTAGATATGTTATTACCATTAATCAATGAAAAAATGAATATTAAAGATACAAAATTTGAATTAACATTACCACAATTAATTGAAGCTGGTAGTTGGAAATCAGGTCGTTTAATTGCTGCATCAAAGAGAAGTAATGGTGGTCCACCAATTGAACTAATTGCTGATGGAACAGTGTTTTAATAAAACTTTATATTTTAATCATCTACATCTTGTTGAACAAGATTTACGAAATTTAAAACATCAATGCATTAAATGTAAAAGTTTATAAATATATACAATTACAAAAACATTCAACAAATGCTAATTAACATTTGGAGAATTCCTACAAATGCTAATACGCATTTGTAGGGTTCCGACCACAAAATTAGTGGAAAACATGCATGTTTATTTGACGGACGTTAATCTTGAATTTTTTCAAATTGACATAAATATATTGTCAGAGCTAAAGTTGTAGTTTTAGACAACAATATTAATTCGTATACACTCTCCTTTTGATTGAAAAGCGAGGTCGTATCGTATAGGTTACGATTCCCAGTTGGGGTCATACCGTGATATGCATTGATGAGTGACCTTTTGGGTAGAGAAAGAAGAAACCCATAGATGAGAAAGAGAATGTAAAAGCGAAGTAAGAACAGGCGGAATATTTGGGTCCTTTTATAGACATCTGGTTGGCATAAACGAGGAGTTGTGGAATAAAATACGCCAAAGATGATCAGAAAACATGACAACGCCTTCCGTATTGGGCAATCCGGCAGATAAACGAGAAGGGCGAGATTTTACACTGTCAAGCTGTGGTCACGTGCTTAGGGCGAGGGTTTGCAAACCCTTTTTTGCCCTCCCTTCCGGAAGACTCGCGCAAATTTTGTCAGCGCTTGGTTGTGTAGGATTGTGTGGGTGAAAAAGTTAGATGTAGTTAACATGTTTTAACAAGTGAATAGCTATTACGTTCGGTACATTCTTTTGATTTCGTTTCCCTTAGTAACTTGAACGTCTCATCAAACAAAATGTCTGCAGAAAAGAAGGATATCGAACAACCACAAGAAATCAACAAGATTAGAATTACTTTCACCTCTACTAACGTTAAGTCTTTAGAAAAGGTTTCCAACTTAGTTGTCAGAAACGCTGCTAAGGAAGGTATCACCAAGACTGGTCCTGTTAGAATGCCAACCAAGGCTTTATCTATTGCCACCAGAAAGACTCCAAATGGTGAAGGTTCTAAGACTTGGGAACACTATGAAATGAGAATCCACAAGAGATACATTGACTTACAAGCTCCATCTGCTTTAGTTAAGAACATCACTTCTTTAACTATTGAACCAGGTGTCGATGTTGAAGTCACTGTTTCTGTTTCTGCTTAAGCCTGACGCTGTTTATTAAAATAAGCTTTATTATCATATCAATAACCAAATTCATTATATCCCTCTAGGCGTACCGTGTATGCAAAAACAAGTTCTGTTTTTTTTGATTAAATCAAAATCATCATTTAGCATATATGAGACGTTGCGGTAGACAGCTATCAGCGATGTGTGTCTTTGAAGTGTTGATGTCTAGTCTAGTTTATAACAAGTGTATAGTTTAATCGTTAATAGTAAATAAGCTTTGTAGTTCATTGTTTTTCAACAATGACTTGCTTCGATAAAGGTACTATAATTGAAAGTTCTATGATTATTGATGTGTATTGATAGTCTGAACTTTAATCGGTATGAATCTTTGGCGAGTATGATCGAAGGCATTTTAGAAAATGTTTAACAAAACGACAGATTACTGGAGTTGATTAAATTACGAAGAAATATATACATGCCGTGGAATATGTAGAAAATAAATCGGATTAAGATACTTGTTTCTGGTAGCATGGGTGATGATTCTATATAACTCTGTAACCTGTTTAACTAGTTAGTACAGACATTTGTCATTTGTAGAAGCATTAGTCAATTATTAAGGTTATTAGACTCGGTTGTATTGATTAATGTATACGATTAGCTTCATCAATCCTTTATTTGTTTTCATTGCAACCCAACCCAGAGAGGCTGGGCTAGTTATATCTTCAACAAATGGAGATGATAAGCTTAAGATAAGTGATAAGTGGATCTTAAATGCGTGCGCGTGGAACGGGTGCGTGATGATGTGTCAAGGCTGGTAATATGGTGATGCTAGTGGTGTATTAGGTATTCTGTTTCTTTTTTGGGGTGGGCATAGGGGGAGTGAACAGATGAGAATATATTCATTGGGTAGCTGAGTATCAAATGCACGTTAATAATGGCAAAAGAGAGTGTAAATATGAAAATCTAGCCGAAATAATTAGAGTTAGAGTTTAAATCCTAGACGTGTTTCTTTTTCTGATTTAAATGATGGAATTTTATGAGGTATTACAGTTTACAAAGTTGAACTAGAGTAAAGAATATAGTTCTTTGAGAAAGAGACCGTGCATTATCAAATACGATCAAATGACGCGTTTTTGTTGGTGTTATTGTAGGTTAAAGGCGATTGTAATAATTTTATTAAAAGGAACAAGCATCTATAATGTATGTGAATTTTGTATGTGAGAGTGTATAAAATGAGTAGAAAAGCGAAGAAAAACAGAGTGACGTATATTCTAGAGAGTATACGTTAGGTATCTAGTTGAGCAATGATTTGGGTGTGGAGTAATCAATACGATCCAATCCAATTGGACATTGATGAAAGTTTTTTTTAGAAAAGTTGTTTGACTAAGAAAAGAAGTGGGAAGATGTAGTTTTTGAAACCAATGATGAATAATGAGAGGATGGCCAGGATGACAGAGAAGAAGACACAATTCTCGAGTTTTGTTAGGACCAAAGAAGTAGTTGAGAAGTAGAAAGTACCGTAGATGGTGTCCGCGTACTGTTGTGCTGTTGACTTGGACTTGTAAGAGACTGGGAGGACCTTGTGGCGTATGAAGAGCTTGGACATTGTTGCTGGGTGTGGTGTTTGGTGTGGTAATAGTGTGGAAAGATCTCCGGAACGGGTAGGAAAAGAAGAAACAAACGTTGAAGAGTGAAAAGCACCGAACATCATCACCAATCCACCTCAGGCAGAGGCGCTCAGCACATGGGAAGCCTCACACCTCTCGCCTCTCGATTGTTGGAAAAAGGAGAAGCTCGCAGGGGAAAACGCGTGTACGGCCGCACGGGGCTGTAAATCCGATTTTTTTCTGCATGCAAAATTGGAAATTGAAATGTCCGTCTCCGCCCGCGTCGATCGACGCAGTCACGTGACACGCGTGCACCCGCCACCACACCGCCACCGTCGATCGACGCGACGCGGTCTCCAAAAACACGGCTGTGCAGTCCAGACTCAGAGGCTCCACGTTGTCTTTTTGGTTTTTTCTTTTAGCTTTGGCCCCTAACAATTTTCCCCTGAGCTGCAGAGAAAAAGAAAGCTCAGCGAGCGTTCGGTCTGTTTTGGTGTTGGTGTTGGTGTTGTTGGTGGTCTTTGTTGTTGATCCTCTGCTTCCTCTAGACTCCCTTGCTCCCTTCTTCTTCTTCTTCTTCTTCTCCTTAACTCTTCTCTTCTTCCTTCTCTCTTGTCCCCTCTGCTCCTCCTCCTCCTTCTCTTCCCGTCTCTCTTGCTTCTCCGCCCACACATCAAACAATGTCTTCAGAAAAGCAAGACGCTAACGTCGAAGTCGCCCCAGCTCAAAATGCTGCGGCCGCAATCCCACCTTTAGCTGCTCCACCTTCTCAATTAGCAAGATTAGTTAACAATGGTCCTGTCTCCATCTTATGCTACTGTGCTTCCTCCATCTTGATGACCACAACAAACAAGTATGTCGTCTCAGGTCATCACTTCAACTTAAACTTCTTCCTTTTAGCAATTCAATCAATTGTTTGTCTTGTTGCAATCGCTATCTTAAAATTCTTTGGTGTTATCACTTACAGAAACTTCAACTCAAATGAAGCTAAGAAATGGTCTCCAATCGCCTTCCTTTTAGTCTTGATGATCTACACTTCTTCAAAGGCTCTTAAATATTTAGCTATTCCAATTTACACCATTTTCAAGAATTTAACAATCATTTTAATCGCTTATGGTGAAGTTTTATGGTTTGGTGGTGAAGTTACTCCAATGGCTTTAGGTTCTTTCATCCTTATGGTCTTCTCTTCCGTCGTCGCCACTTACGGTGATAAGGATGCAAGTGGTGAAATGAACTTCAACATCGGTTACCTCTGGATGGCACTTAACTGTTTCTCTTCTGCTTCTTTTGTCCTTTTCATGAGAAAGAGAATTAAGTTAACTAACTTCAAGGATTTCGATACCATGTACTACAACAACTTATTATCCATCCCAATCTTGTTAGTTTCTTCCTTATTATTAGAAGACTGGTCTTCTGCTAACATCGACTTAAACTTCCCTCCAGAATCAAGAGCAAGCGTTTGGGCTGCAATGATCATTTCAGGTGCAACTTCTGTTGGTATTTCTTACTGTTCAGGTTGGTGTATCAGAGTTACATCCTCTACTACCTACTCCATGGTTGGTGCTTTAAACAAATTACCAATCGCTTTATCTGGTTTGATCTTCTTCGATGCTCCAGTTAACTTCTTCTCCATCTCTTCCATCTTCTTTGGTTTTGCTGCAGGTTTAGTTTATGTCGTTGCTAAGCAAAAGCAAAAGGAACAACAAGCTAAGAATGAATTACCAAAATAATCAACTAGATAATTACTCTCAGGATCATATCTCTCTCTTGTTTTATTACCTATATTATTATTACCCATTTCATTTAAATGAATCTATTCAATAGAATTCATAATATCATCTCATAAAATAAAATTATAAACATTTTATATTATATTTACATATTCTCTTATATATCATAATTAATATATCATCATTTGTCAATCTTTAAACTGAAATCAATGATTGGTGTACCTTGATGAATGTAACTTGTTGAGTAAATATCAATATCATGACATAAATATTCCTTTAAATTCTCCTTAGTTAATCCACCACTACATTCAAGTAAGAATTGCTTATCCTTGAACTCTTCCTTTAATGATTTAGAAACACTTTGTAATTGAACTCCAGTGAAATTATCTAACATGATTATATCACCACCAGCTTTAATAGCTTCAGCAGCTTCTTCATAACTTTGAACTTCAATTTCAACTTTGATAGAAAATCCTCCAACCTTCTTCGCATTGCCAATAGCATTGGTGATGGAGCCGGTAGACCAGATATGGTTATCCTTTAACATGATCATACTTGAAAGATCAAATCTGTGCATATCAGCACCACCAATTAACATTGCATATTTTTCCATGATTCTCAAACCTGGGGTAGTCTTTCTTGTACCTGCAATAATACCTTTGTAGTTAGCTTCTTTGGCTAAGGTCATGACTTCGTATGTACGGGTGGCAATACCGGATAATCTGGATAATAAGTTTAACGAAACACGTTCAGATTGTAAGATGTTTTTGGATGGACCAGTTAATTTGGCAATGACAATTTTACCACCCTTTGGATCAACAAATTGACCCTCAGAGTATAACCATTCAACATTCACTTGGCATTGATCAAACACTTCTTGTAAAAATGGTATACCACAGATAACTCCGCTGGCTTTCATATAAAGTGATGCATTCTTTTCACTAGATCCAACGACAAATCCACCATAATCAAATGATGGGATATCTTCACTTAAGAAATCGGTGATTTGTTGCTTCCAACGGGTGGAGACAGGTAATAGATCGGCGTAGTTTGACATGGCGGTGATGGGCTTGAAGAATGTCTATTGGTGACGGAATAACAAAAGAATAGAGAGTGCCAATAAGCAGCCCACTACCCTTGAATTCGAAATCGTGCACTGAAATTCATGTCGTCCGTTTCTCGGGGTCGTCAGTCACTGTGCTTACGTCAGCGCACACATTAAGTTTACGCTATTAGATCTATTGATTTTGTTAGTGTTACAACTATTATACATTCTATTACAACAAATGACTACTCTTCTTCTTCTTCCTCTTCTTCTTCTTCTTCGGCTAGTGGGATCTCGTAGTCGCTGGAATCATCACTCTCTTCAGCAGCGATTCCAAACGTAATATGCGATTTCATTTTGTTCAAATTAACACCAGTTGGTTCAACTCCGTCATCTTCATCAACTTCTTCCGGTTCTTGTGGAGGCGGGACATAGGAACTGAAATCTGCTCTCCGCTTTCTGACTGCCTGGTTGCTATACAAAACTCCTTCGAGTTCCTTGACAGTTTCGATATCCCAATTGTGCATCGCATAGAGCAAAATTGATTCTTCCTCATCTTCGTCGCCTTCACCTTTATCGAATAAATCAGTATACACGATTCTATCACCAAGTCCTGTAAATTCACTCATCTCAATGGTCTTGCGTAACTCCATATCAATGAACTGATTCGACAAATCGTTGAATAATTCCACATCTACTCCTGATGAACCTAATAACTGAGTCAATTGTAAATTCTCAAACAATCCTTTGATCATCTTGTTGCTGAATTTAGGTTCATTACTAGTCACGATACCATTAGTTTCCTTTCTGTGTCTGTTTTTCTTTCTCATCGTGATGAACTGTTCATGCTGCTTGATCAGCGAGAGATCGTTGGTTATAGTATCATTTGCATCATCCATTCTTCCATTTTCATCATCATCGCTACTGTCACTTTCATCACTACTATCACTTCCATTGATTCTACTCAGACTCATGTTGTATTCATCGATTTCGTCATCGGAGAGACCTAAAATACCAGATCCATCACGCAATATCGCTTCAGGAAATGCAATATTGGATGTATCAGCATGAGATTCAAAAGTTTCATTGTATCTACCAACTTCACTTTCGATATTTTCATTCGTATCTGTGTTATAATCATCGATTCCAAAATCAGGTACTTCGTTATCCATAGAATTGGTATATTCATCGTTATATGGAAGTTTTTCTGTCTGCGATTGTGATTGCGATTGAGATTGTGATTGAGATTGAGATTGTGATTGTGATTGCGATTGTGATTGCGATTGTGACTGTGACTGTGTTATCTGGACCGTATCTTCTAAATACGAAGAGTCGGACATTTCAATTGATGGTATATTTGCCGTAAAACTGCTCGACTGATCATGTGCAAGTCTGGCAAAGGACCTCACATCTTTGTTGATAAAACTGGGTATGTTTTTCATTTCTGGTGTTGGTGAAAATGATATACGATTAATGAATGGTTTGCTTATAGAATTTAAAATTGAATTGTTCATACTGTTATTATTCGTTATATGATCCGGTGTCATATTCATCTCATCCACTATATTATCTTCCTCTCCATTGATAAATGGCGGAATTGTATGTGCTGGAGACGGAGTCTTTCTTGGTATCGTTGATGACACAGATATGTTTTTAGTTTTCATCTTCTTTGATTTAGATTTCGTATTAAATAATCGACCTAACATTTTCAAATCATCCAAAGGATCATACACTTGCCGTTGCTTGTTCTTAGTCGGCGTCAAGAGGAGTCTGTTTCTGATCGGAGTAGTCGACATTTGAATCGCATTCTTTGTCAATGGAGTTAGTGATTTTCGTGGTGTTCGAGGTGAATGTGGAGATCTCGGAGACCTTGCGGGTGATCGT
The DNA here is from genome assembly GCA_030569835.1 of Pichia sp. NRRL Y-27261. Lineage (NCBI taxonomy): Eukaryota > Fungi > Ascomycota > Pichiomycetes > Pichiales > Pichiaceae > Pichia > Pichia sp. NRRL Y-27261. The sequence goes on from JAJMLU010000592.1 coordinate 29,370, forward strand.
GGAGACTTCCCCGGAGTTCCTCCGTTTTCAGATGTCGGGTGTCGCTGCGGTGTGGCCTGAACAGACATCGTTGGTGTCCTTGTGGTGGCAGATGTGTGTGGAATAGCCCCCAAAGAGATGCAAAACAAGATGAAAACAAGTCTCTCTTTGATTTATCAAACATCAAACGGGTCTGATTTGTCTCTTTTGGGCAACTGCGCGATGATTTCGATCCACATGAAATTTTCAACTTTTTTTTCTCTTTTGGATTTTTTTTACAATCTGCTGAAGTTTTTTTTCCGTATTTTCATGTTGTATAAAATCAACACACAAGCAACCAACAATGGGATCCGGTAAAAGAGAACATAAGAAAGAAAAGAAGGAGAAGAAGGCCAAGGTCGAAGAAGTTGAAGATGTCGAAGGATTAGACGATGGTCTTGCAGTCGATTATCAACTTAGTGAAGATGAAGAAGGTATTGAAATAGATAGTGAAAAGGAAGATAATGAAGAAAAGGCATCCTCCGGTAAAAAGAGAAAGATCAACGAAGCACAAAAGAGCAAAAAGAAGCAAAAGATGGAATATGAAAAGGAAAGTAAGAAAAACTTAAGTAGTGAACAAAATGATATTATTG
>JAJMLU010000592.1:47333-59380 GCA_030569835.1 Pichia sp. NRRL Y-27261
TTTGTCATATGTCGTTTAAAGTTTAGATGTAGTGGGTTTTGTTGTTGTTGTTTGTTATGTGTATATGTGTGTAGTTTGTGTGCATTATTTTAGTTGGTAAATTCCGTTTTTTTTGTAATATTATTTAATGATTATGGTTATTATAGTTCAAATTCCATTTCACCCGCTTGACCTTCGGATTCATCCTCCATTATAGCTTGTTCGTTATCATCCAATTCCATTGAAGTATATTCGTTCATTTCCTTTTCTTCTTCTTCATCTTCAAAATCAACATCAAAGAAATCGACATCATCACCGACAATTTCTTTATAAAGCTTTCTAGCTTCATCAATTATACCATCATAAGATAACTCACTTGAAGGCATATTTGAAATTATTATACCATCATGTGTTGTGTCGATTTCATTATTATAACCAAATTGATTCAAACAATCTAATTGATCAACAATTGTCAATTGAGTAAATTGTAATTTCATTAAATAACCTAATTTCTCCTTAGCTTTGAAATTTCTCAAACTTTCACTTAATTTGAGTGTACCTGAAGGAGTTAAACCTAATTTGTTTTCATTAACAAACTTTAAATCATTTTCATCAAAACCTTCATAATCAAAGTTACTTTCTCTTAAGATACTTTCTTCCATCTTTTGTAAAGCACAATTTAAGTCGTTTTCAGAAATTGAATTGGTTGTTGGTGCAATAGTATGTAAATACCAAACACATTTACCTTCAGGACAACAACCGGTACCTGAACCCATAATCAAACATTCAACAGGGTATTTATTGTTAGAATCTAAAGATTTTGGTGGGAAAACAACAATTGAAGAAGATTCACCTTCATTAAACCATTCATTACAAGGTTTATCAACAATGACAATCATTCTTGAGATTTCATAGAATTTCTTACCTAACGATTCCAATTTATCCTTTGATTGATTAAGGGAAGAAACAACTCTTTCATTAATTTTAATTTTAGAACCATCATTTAAATTTGCAATTTTAGTTTCACCATCATAATTAACCAAACTTGTATTTAATTTATAAATTGTACCAGCAACAGCAGCAGATCTACAGAAACCTTGAGAGATTTCACCAGGACCACCGAATTTTGAATATAAAGTTGGGAAATTACCATAAATGTTCAAAGATAAAAGATATCTTCTAATTCTTTGTAAACCATTGATTGTATTGATATTTGGATTATTAATCAAACCTAATGTGAAAACCAATTCATTTGAAAACTTTTCTTCTAATTTGAAATCTTTAGCGAGATAATCTTTTAATGGAATAGTTTTATCTTCTTCAGTGATATGTTGTAAATAATCATCATCGACAATGAATTTTAAAAACTTCATTAATTTTCTCTTTGCCAATAAATTCAGTGAGTCATCGGTAAAGATATCTTCCTTTGAGCTAACCAATTTACCAAATGCATTGTTTTCAAAGGTATGGAAATCACTTAAACTTTGGAATTCTAAATAATGATAAACTCTGGATTTAATTAATAAGCTTAATAAATTTGATTTTGTGAATAAAACTTTTGGTGATAAATCAATACCATAATCTTTTGAATTAATTTTATAATCATAATCATTCAATTCTAACTTGATGTTTTTATAATTTTTAAAACCGATCTTGTTCATCTTTGAATTGATGAACCAATTTTTAATTTGTTCTATTGTTAAGGTGGCAAAATTATCACCATAATAAGGATTTGAGTCGATATGTAAAACTTTACTACCTTGCCATGACAAAGCAGCAGCTAAGATACTTTCGGTTAGACCTGTACCACAGATGAGAACGTCACATTCCAAATCATCAGGCAAGGATTCGATATTTGGTTTCTCTATACCTTGTAATTCGGGAATAACAGATGGTCTTCTGGAAGAGTAGGCAGATACCGAAGAAGGTCTCCGCTCAACAATGGAAGGACGACGATCAGTATAGGAAGAGACGGACATTCGTATGTGAAGGGCTGGGTGTTGATTGAGGGGGCGATGTATTCGTGTGGGTATAGTAGAGAGAAGGAAAGAATCAGAAGTGGAAGGAAAGGAAAGAAGTTTCGAGTTGTCTATACAATCGGCACTAGTACTATCAGTCAGACAATGTTGGTGTTGTTTATACGCAGTGGAGGGAAATGGAGAAGAATTTTCCTGATAAGAGGAGAAAAATTTTCATGTTACCACAGTTGAGACGTCGTAACACGACATGGTGTTGTGTCGCGGGCCGTGGGCGCGGTCTGGCTGGAGTTGCCGTTTTGGGAAGTTTTGGGAAGTCCAAAGTCCAAAGTGGACGGTTGGCGGTGGAGAGTTCACCGTTTCCTCTTCTTTGCTTCCCGGCGACCACTGCACACACAACACACACCACATACACATCACACACATGAAGGTCGTCATCCAGAGAGTCAAGAGTGCATCCGTCACCGTCGACAACGCCATCGTCTCCGAGATCAAGAAGGGTCTCTGTTTGCTCGTCGGTATCTCCACCGAAGACACTCCAGAAGACGTCTCCAAGCTGGCGTCCAAGATCCTCAAGCTGAAGCTCTTCGAAGACACAGAACAGGCCGCTGGCACCAGCACCGAATGGGTGGGCAAGCCATGGATGAAGAGTGTTGTTGACATCCAAGGTGAAATTTTATCTGTCTCCCAATTCACTCTCTACGCCAACGTCAAGAAGGGTGCTAAACCCGACTTTCATAAGGCACAAAAGGGCCCACACGCCGTCGAGCTGTACACAGATTTCTTGTCCCAATTAAAGAAGGGTATGCACAGTGAAGACAGCGTCAAGGATGGCCAATTCGGTGCCATGATGGATGTCGCCTTAGTCAATGACGGTCCTGTGACCATCATCTACGATACCAAGGACAAATAGATGGCACATTTTCCGTTCCACACAGACACACCTTTTCATATTCTTCAACTATCTGTAGACGTAATAACTGTCTCTTTATATAGAGGGCTATATAGACATAGATAAGACATTAAAACTAGACATTTTCCACCTTCCAAACGCAGAACGGCCAATCTCCAATCTTCCCCACTAAAAAGAAAATAAATGAGAAAATCATTTCCTAACATTTGCAAAATTTTGTTTTTGAAGGATATTGTTTAGCATAAGGTGGTGAAGTCAAACGATAAAGCAACTGATCTGGTTACCGAACTCTCTCCAAACCCTCTACACACACAACCCAACAGCCACGACCATTATGGCGTCCATAACAACCCCCTTCAAGTGGTTGTTCCGTTTAATATACAAACTTTTCATTTTGAGTGTGAAGATCTTTTTGTTCGTATTGGTGATTTCTCTCATCAAGCCAACAGCTGAAGCTATCTTCCACTTCCTCGATACTTATCAAGCAACCATCGGTATCCTCGGAATAAACTATATGACTTGGCATGCCAACAGAGATCTTATTGCCCAATATTGTGATACATATTTCTACACCAACCGTTTCTGCGATTCGAACTTTTATAATAGCATTGTTGAAAAGATTCAAAGGATCACCATTTATTTCAATTCTTCTCCAGATTATGACAAATACAACCTTTCACTTCCTGATTATCATACTTATAATTTCTCCAATGTTAATACCCAAGAAACACCACGTGTAGTTTTAACTAAGCTAAGTCGTGAAGTTTTAGGCAAAAAATTTGACTGTGAATCTATTTTACAAGCTCTATCCAGCAACCCAAAGGTAAGCACCGATTACGTTGTGAAGTTACATGAAGCTATGCATGTTGGTGAAGTGCAAACTCCTGTCGATTTCAAGGTTTTCAATATCAAATATTTTTACCCTGATGTGAATAAGTTAAATGCTCGTTTAGATTCTTATCATTTGGCCTTCTTAGAAGTTACAATTAACACCCCAAAGGGTTTAGAAAGATTCCTAAACTATTGGATCGATCGTGGCCATTACTTATCATACCAAAATTTTAATCGGACCTTTGGTAACGCCTTAGAGTTTGGTCCATTCAAAAACTTTAATAATAAGAAATTATTATGTTATGTTGCATCTCTGTCTTATGATATCCAAGAATTCCTCTTCAATTTAAAAAACATGAAAGATATATCCACACTTATCCAACCTTCTGATTCTACATATGATTTATTGTTCAAGTCAAGAATTTTCCATCATAATTATCTTCGTTTCAAAAATCCAAAATGTTGTCAACCAATTCCAAACAACAGAAAGTCAAGATCCAGATCCAGATCTAATGAAAACAAACAAGTCGAACATAAACCTGAAACCAAACAATATCAAAACTTATTTGAAAGAAATAAACCCGATGGAATCACATATGGTGTCAACAATGCAATCAATGGCTTCCCAATGAAATTCGAGCCAGCCGAATATATTCCTATGGCTACAAATGGAACTATCCAAGTTTCTCCTGTTTTCTTTGATCCACCAGTACCACCACCTCCATACGAGCCACCAAAGGAAGAAGAAAACCATTCTGATCCCGAACAAGATGCAGACGAAGAACAAGAACAATACCAACCATACAAGGCTAACGAAGATAACTCTTACTATACCCTGTACATCACTGACGATTTTCTAACCCAACCAACACCTTCCGCCGAAAGTGAATCTTTTCCTGTTCTAGTCGATGAATCTCAAGAAGGAAGTTATGTGGGTGAAACATACTTATATTTTGAAGGTATTAAAGCATGCCCAGCAGGACACCGTATGAGCGATACCTTTTTCGATGGTAAGAAAACCCATAAATTTCCTTACAAATTTGTCGACTTTACAATCCAGTTAGACGGAAAGATATATCATCAGACTATGTCCGTTATTCCTTATGATGTTGATCCTGGTTTCACTTTATTATTAGGTCAAGATTTTCTAAAAAGATTACCAGCAGATGCACCAAAACCAAAGAAACGCTCTGAAATGCCAGACCGTTTTCAATTATAAATGTCTTAACATATATCATATGCACGGTTTTTATACATTTTATATAGCAAAACGAATATAAGACATACCAATAATGTATTCACATCAAATCCCTTTTCATATGCCAATTTAAGCCTAAAATGATTGTAAAAAATAAAAAGTGAGATTAGATAAGTTTTACGTAAGGGAAATACTGAAAAGACACAAATTCACATTAAACAGAAATCCTACAGGACTCATACACAAAATTACTAGCAACTATACATGTATAAAACTTTAGTACACCCAAATATCAAGAAGAACCTCTGTAATCTTTAACCTTTTCATCAAGAATCGCATCCCACCTACTCTTTGTACTATCAGGAAAAAACGGATACTCTGAATAACCTTGGTTAATGGTTGATTCGATAGGTATCTGAAAATGAGTAAAATCTTCAGGTATTTTGCAAATACCCGTGTGACCAAGGAGATTATGATTTCCTTTAACTATCTCAAATGATCGCTTTCTTAACTCATCATCTTTCAGCCAATCTTCGAGATCTATTTCCTCTGCATTATTAGAAGACACAGATTCTAATCTTTCGTATGTGGGGCCGCTAATATAGTTCTTAGTAGCTAATCTTTTTATCACTTTGATGATCATTCTTGGTGTTAATGCCGCTGCTTTTGGAATGATGGACATGATGTAGGCGACTAACGCCGATAAATGGGGAGCTGCCTGAGAAGTTCCACTTCGAATCAATTCTTTCATTTCTTTAGAGTAGGATGCAATTTTAACTCCTGGCATAAACATGTTTATTTTCTTAGAAACGTAATTGAATTTAGCAATTGCGTCATTTTTATCTATTGCACCTACAACAAATGCATCTTCATGCCCTGAAGGAAAAGATTCAGAAATTAAATTATGACATTCATTCAAATCATCATCATCTTTCCCTCTTGGGTTGTTTCCAGATGCTGCTATGAAAAGCACATTTAGGCCTCTCAATTCGTCAATATAGCCTTTACAACTGGAAAACAGTTTCGTTTTCATTTTAAAACTCCAAGAACAGTTTACTATGGCTGCCTTGTATCCAGTAGTCTTCATATTTTTCTTTACTTCTGCAAGGAGAGTTTTGAAACCATTAACTATAGAAATTTCTGTCCTCTCTATTTGGATGAAGTTTACCTCTAGCGGTTTCAGTGCACCATATTGTGGAGAACCAATGATTCCAGCAACATGGGGGCCATGGTCTTTGTCATCATCATCATAACTTTCTTCATTTATTTTACCTATAATTTTAACGCTACCATCACCCTGATCACTAGGAAAGTAACTGTCCATACAGTACGTATAAATTCCATTGAAACTAGAATCTTCATAGACTATAGGCATTGACATTATGTTATTATCACCATTGGCGTCGCTATTACCATCACCACTGGCGCCGCTATCATCATCGGTATCATCATCGGTATCATCATCGGTATCATCATCGGTATCTTCATCGGTATCATCATCGCTATAGAAGCTATTAGGATCTTTATCAGCATCTCTATCAGCTTTGCTAAGGAAGATATCAGCATCACCATCAGCTTTTCCATCAGCAATGTGACGTATTCCTTCTCTGGAACATTGTCTAAAGTGGTTCCAAGACTTGGTCCCCTTAACAATGAATTTAGTAGCGTACGGATATATGCAACGATGGATGCTTTTGATGGCAGGGTGATCCCTAATTGCATTTATCATTTCTGTTGAAAATGCAAGATTGAACTTATTTCCAGAAATGGAATCCCTTAATTTGAGAATGTCATCCTGTTTAAACAATTCGAGTTTGTTTGAGACATTAAAAAAATTAGCAGCTTCATCATATTTACCATCTTCTTCGAAATCACTTCTTTTGAAATTGGATCTAATCATTACTACTCTAACAAAAAAGTCTTTTCTAGCTCTTTTGTTGTCAGTTAGCTCAAACGAGAATACATTTTTGATAATATTCCCTGGAACCAAAACAGGCTCAATAGCTTCTAAACGTTGCGCCTTCAAATAGTTGATGTGTAGTATTCTTGCCTTGTTTTCATAATATTCTCTTCTTGGTTTATTTAGTTTCTTAAATTTTCTTTTGGCTTTGCTGGCGGACCATTTAAAGTGGTTGAGATGGAACAATGTAAGTGCATCTAGTTGGTTTGGAATCCAGACTTCTGAAATTTCTTCGGGTGTTAAGTTTTCGAAATTCATTAGGTGAACGAATGATTATTGTATGGTTGAAGCAAATACTTTTATTAGAACTGGTAGAAACAGAAGAGTTCTATGAAGAGAGGAAAATGTATGCCTTATAAAGAAATAGAAATACAAAGGCGGGGCAACTGGCAACCAGCTACTGCAATTTCCGAACGGGCACCCGCCGGGTCTGGCAAGCCAGCTCGTGTACAAACATCTGAAAAGAGCATCCGGGCGTATCGGCTACATGATATCAGCCCATGAGATGGTTGGCTGCATGATAGTTGGCTTTTTTAGCATATGGATGCAACTTAAGTGCCCGTAGAAGATAATAATTACCCGATGGGGCAATTCCTTGCTGGCAATTTGCCCCTTTCTCGGTCTCCGCGCCCAGCATTCTGCAAATCTCTGCAAATTTTGTCGACCCAGTTTACGATCGCCTGGTATTGCCTGATTGGAGATGCAGAGCGCCGACAGAAGATGGGAAGGTCCGAGAGCCAACAGGGACCAGCACATTCCCACTTCTTCTTCTTCTTCTTCTTCTTCTTCTTCTTCTTCTTCTTCTTCTTCTTCTTAAGTTTTTATATAGCCTCTTAAAATACACATCCAATCATCCAACGATCAAACACTATGCCACAACAATCCGTTTCAGAACCCCCATCTCCGCTATCAGATATAATCGAAGACTTGGAGTCGACACATTTATCAGCAACTTCAGACCTATCTCCAACATCAGAAACATTAGAAGAAATTTCACCCCCTGAATCATATGAATCAACAGGATTTGAACCTTCTGCACCTCTAGAAAGTGACCAGTCTTCTGCTACACCTACCCCATCACCAAAAGAAGAACTCGCCAAGGAAAAAAAGGTTGCTAAAACCATATTGCAACTTCCTAATCCATGTGAGTGGTGGATGCATGATATTGACAAAGATTGGAAAACCAGATTACCAGAACTTTACCCAGTCAATGGTTATTTCTCTGCAAAAGACCTCCCTTTCCGCCATATTAATGAAATAGAAGGAGACAAATACGGGAATATATACGACTCGTACTTTTTCCCAAAAGAAGTCAGAGCCAAGTATGAAGCTATGGTCACCAAATGGGGCGAAGAGTACCTCCAACAGCCAGACGTTTCTGAAAAAATGAGGGCAATGTACGTCTGCAACGGCGATAAACTCTGTGCACCATACTGTTCGATACCATATAACTATTATGTTAGAGTTATGTCCGACTCAAAGGATGAAGTCTACAAGTTCTGGGAAGATGTGCAACGAGTGGAAGCCGACACACTTGCAAACATGTCCGACAGTGAGCGTGAAGAATACGAAAGTTGGGGAAAACCATTCAGTGATGAACGGTATGGCCTTGCCAATATACGTGAGACATGTGACAAATGGTTTGGACATTTCTATACCACTTTCACCGATGCTACCATGGAGTTTATTATCAGTACAGGATTACCTTCTTGTATAAGTGTCCGAAAATGGGAACCTGTTGATCCAGATGTTCCTGCCTTCAGGTGGGCATAATGATTCCCTGCTTTGTTGCTGAACTCCTGCTATTGACAGTTTTATCGTTATAATATATGTAACTACTTTATACGCTGTTAGCAAAAACGAATGTATTTTATCTGTGAAACGCAAAGATTAATACCCAATTCGCCGATGGGGCAACTCCGCGTCCAGATTATATAGTTCGGAGTTCGGAAATGCAGAGAGCAGACAGAAGATGGGAAGGTTCGAGAGACAACAGGCAACAGTGGGACCAGCACATTCCCATTTCTTCCCCTTCTTCTTTTACTTTTAGTTTTTACACAGTCTCTTAAAACACACACACAATCATCCAACCATCCAACGATCAAAGACCATGTCACAACAACAATCCGTTTCGGAACCTCCATCTCCGCTATCAGATATAATCGAAGACTTGGAGTCGACACATTTATCAGCAACTTCAGACCTATCTCCAACCTCAGAAACATTAGAAGAAATTTCACCCCCTGAGTCATATGAATCAACAGTGTCACAAAACGAAGAACTCGTCAAGGAAAAAAATGTTGCTAAAATCATATTGGAACTTCCCGATCCATCTGAGTTGTGGATGAATGATATTGACAAAGATTGGAAAACCATATTACCAGAACTTTACCCAGTCAATGGTTATTTCTCTGCAAAAAACCTCCCTTTCCGCCATATTAATGAAATAGAAGGACACAAATACGGGAATATATACAACTCGTACTTTTTCCCAAAAGAAGTCAGAGCCAAGTATGAAGCTATGGTCACCAAATGGGGCGAAGAGTACCTCCAACAGCCAGACGTTTCTGAAAAAATGAGGGCAATGTACGTCTGCAACGGCGATAAAATCTGTGCACCATACTGTTCGATACCATATAACTATGCGGTTAGAGTTATGTCCGACTCAAAGGATGAAGTCTACAAGTTCTGGGAAGATGTGCAACGAGTGGAAGCCGACACACTTGCAAACATGTCTGACAGTGAGCGTGAAGAGTACGAAAGTTGGGGAAAGCTATTCAGTGATGTCGAATCCGTCGTTATACGTGAGGCATGTGACAAATGGTTTGGACATTTCTATACCACATTCACCGATGCTACCATGGAGTTTATTATCAGTACAGGATTACCTACTTGTATAAGTGTCCGAGACTGGATACCTGTCGATCCAGATGTTCCTGCCTTCAGGTGGGCATAATGATTCCCTGCTTTGTGGCTGAACTCCTGATATTGACAAGACAGAAAACGTAGTAAGGCAGAAAATGTAGTAAGGCAGAAAAAGGCAGAAAAAATATCAAAAATATCAGTGGATAGAAATGTGCCCCAGGTCTATAAAAGGAGACAAATTTCCTCTTTTTAGTTAACTGATTTATATATTCTAGCAAACTATCTTCCATTAGCTTTTCTTCATAAACATCCGCCGACTCCAAATCAACTGCGTAGCAGTTGACATTTTGAACACCACATTGTGTCACAGCAATTGTGTTCTGTCTAGATATGTCTAGACTAAATAAGATACGTGCAATTAATCCAATATACGTTGGATTTGTATCTTGAAGTACAAACGTGGTTTGTGCTGAAGTCTGAAAGACTTGGGTCTTGAGGCCTAGGAGTGCTGCATGTTCAGCACCCATGTGGAGAGGTTACTGTGACTGCTCTTCCACACCAGGAGTCAATATATAGTGCAATATCTGTCTATTTACTGTGTATAACGTTTGTAATGTTGTGTATAACGGCAATAGATTGATAGCACTGCGGAGAAATTGTAGGGGGGCCGGAGATAATTTGTGGGGCGTGGGGCGTGGGTTGCTGGTTTCTGAGTGTGGGACAATGGGTATGGGTTGTTCAATTGCTGTCATGTCCTACTTATATCTTGTTCCTCTTGCACCTGGAGTTTGCCCTATTTCGCCAACCACCAATAGTCAACAACAACACTCAAACCAATAATGCCAGCAAAGACCATCGTCGAAGGAAGAATCCATGTCCTAGTTGCAGATATCCCGGGTCAACCTGCAATCCTTTATCATTACCCAATTACCTTTGTTGGTGCAGCTGACCAGAAGCCATTTCATGCTGTAATCAGTAGTGGTTCTACAAAGTCATATATACATGCAAAGATTATTGAAAGATTAGGATTCCCATATATTGTTGAACCAAATAAAACACTTAGAGTTTCTTGTTATGGAAATATTGCTGATTATCCGTACCAACATATTCCATTGACAATTGTCCATTCAGGTAAAGTTTACACTCATGATTTTATGATTCTTGATAATGCATTAGAAATGATTGTTTTAGGTAGTGATTTTGCGCCTGTTCAACATTATAATTCAACAGACCCTGATGTTCTTCACCTTGATATAAAAGAAGCCTATTTAGGTACTGACTAATAATGTTAATCTTGTTAACGTTGCAAAAAAGTCATTAATTTAGCTATTTTATAGAAGAGATAAATAAAAATGTTTAAAAATATTTAGTAAGTAAAGAAAAGCTTGATGTTAATAAAAACGGAGTAAAGGAGTGAGTGACATTATTGAGCGTGACGTGAACTGTGGAAAAGACGGAATGGAGACAATCCTCTTCTCGGAGACATTGTTCTATTTGGAGATAGGTTTCTTGTTGGCGATAAATCATTCGATGTAGTTGGGCTTAAAGGAGTACCATTAGTTGGGGCAGGACTGTTATTGTGTCTATTGATACTTGAACTTCTTGACATTGATCTACCGATACGTAAGAATCTAGACGAACGGCCACCATTAGATGTTGTGCTATCTCCGGATTGGGATCTTTCCATTTCAAGGGTGTGATTACCATTGAGAGGATCATAAACAGAAGGATAACTTGTTAGTTGTTTCTTGTATGTATCCTTATCGACTGTTAAATCCGAATCAATTGGTGATTCATACAGAGGACTGATGACAATGACTGGGATCCAACTGTTATCAATGAAATGTTTTGTCATCGAAGGATCTTCATTTAAGAAACTTGAAATTTTATGTTTTTTGATACCATGAGTACCCATAACTAAAAGTGTTGGATCGAATTCTTTCAAACCTCTAGCCAGTGAATATTCTACAGCACCGATTCTGATTTCTACCATGATTTTCAATTTCTTCTTGTTGATATTGTGCTTGCATACTTTCTTGAATAGAGCTTTACAATCTTTACGATGAGATTGAACACCGAATTTCATTATATGTTGTAATGAAACAACTTTAATAATGATAACGATATCATTATCATCTACCATATGGCCCATTGTCCAAGAGACTGCATCTTCCGAAGGTTTTTCTTCATCATAAGGAACCATGAATGTTCTCGTTGTGTTTTTGTAATTGAAATGTTTATCTTCGTGAATGATTGTCATTTGATATAGACTAACATCTTGATTTGGATTGTATGTATCAAACATGAGAGTTTTCTTCGTATGAG
>JAJMLU010000593.1:14228-30561 GCA_030569835.1 Pichia sp. NRRL Y-27261
CCATGATTACAAATTCAGGAATCAAACAACAGATCATCACCCTTATCGATCCGTTGAGATCACAACAGGGCAATATAAAAGAAAAATGGCGGAAGTTCTTAGAAATCAACCTCTCACATCTGAACCCTGATAGTGTTGTTATTTATTCAAAGTACATGGATTGTTACAAACTATTCGAAAAGACATTGGTACAAGAATATGAAAACCAACATCGCCTTATTGGTTTAGGTTATGGTAAGTTCGGTTGTTCACCAACGCACCATATTGTGAAAATTGAAGAGTATTGCGCTGATTATAACTTAAAGGGCCTATATGAATCGACATTCATGACTACAGGAATGAAGAAAAAAGACTTTCCTACTTTGTTAGTTGAACGTTTGCCAGAAGGTAATGGTAAGAAATAAGCCCTCTAATTTTCTTTGTATTTTCATAAATTATATTTCGTAACTAAACAAAACAATATACACATTTAAAATAAAATTACATGATAGATTCGATACTCAAGGTTTCTTCTTTTTGTCCTTCTTTGTATCTTTCTTGGTATCTTTACGACAGTCAGGACAGTACCAAACGCCAACTGGAGGCTCTTTCAAGCCTACACAATCATAATGGAACCATTCGTATTTACAATTTGGATTATCACAAGCAACCATCGCACCATAAGATACTTGTTGACAGAAACAATATAATTCATCATCATCACCTCCAGTACCACCGTTTTCGTTCTTGCCTGTACCATTATTGCCCAACATTCTTCTGTTAATTCCCTTGATGATCGTACCAGCTGCAACATCTGGTCTCTTTGTAGGAGTTGAAGAGTCTCTAGTTGAAACAATGCCATCTTCTGCGGATGATGGTAAACTAGTGACAGGGGTCTTATCTCTGATTTTCTTTGGTGGTCTTTGTGATCTTGACTCCAATGTGGAGTTATTGAGTTTCTTAGTTAGACTGCTCATATCAGACGTACTTCTAACAGACACAGGTGGAGTTGAGGTTTCAAATGGACTAGGACTGTGGATACTGATTGCGTTTGAGTTATTAATTGGCAAATAGTCAGTCATCTCAATATCATCGTCCACGACATCCCAGTTTTCGATCGTTCCCGTCTCTATACCTCTTCTGATATCACGTTCAAACTTAGTTGCATGCTTGGTTATGTTTAATAATGCCGTATTGGCTAATAAGATTTTTTCATTTTGAATTTTTCTAGCTAAAGCTAATGATTTCGTGATTTCGTCGTTCAACGAGTCTTCTTTTGGATGTCGTATCAGACTGCCGTGTTGCTTGATGTATTTGTATAGTTGGGAATCCGCATTTTCAATCTTGGATATAGCTTTATCGTATTCTAGATCTTTCTTTTGTAGTTCAAGTAACATGAATCTGGCCTCGTCGGGTATATTGGCCAAATCATGGGTGAAATGGTCGAGTAATGTAGCTGCATCCATTATTGGCGATGTGTGTGTAGTGTATAATGGGACTCGCTGTGTCTGATTTGGTGTTGACGCAGGGTAAAATGGCAAAACAGGACTCTCCTCATGCTAACGTATATCGTCGTCAAAACATGCTGGAGATTGTGTAGGCAAAACAGAGTGGATGGCAAAAGTGCAACATTTTTTCCGTCGCGGCATTTTCCAGGCTGTGCACGGAGCTGAAGAGGTTTCTCCGTACTGTGAGGAAATAGGAAATAAGAAGAACTACAAACTACAGCTTTACATTAGCTACACTATAATAGGCGTTACAGATGTAAGATCCGTATCTGACAATCCATAAAAGGTGTATAACCAAACCCTGAAGATTCAGAGTAAGAACGTTGTATGGATGCCTTTTAAGATCAGTTGATTTGGCACTCCGTCAGTCCAGCTTGTTGCGGGGGATCTAGCAACAATTGTATAATCAGAGTGCAATGGTGTATAAAAAGGAAGACACTGGGTCTTCGTTTTCATGGTTAGTAATGCATCAAATTGTATTAGTGTTTATAAAAATACTTAAAAGTATTAACAACAAGTTTTGTTTTCATTATGGGATTAAAATTGCGATTTGTGAATCAAAATTATAATTGTTTCTTTGGTTTCTTAATGTCTGTTAACGCCACTGGGATATTGTATTTACCCACGTTACCGAATCTACTCTTCTTTGGCTTCTTAATGTGAGATAAGTCTCTGTGCTTACGGTTCATGTATAAGAAACCATACATGAATAAGACAGCAAGCATAACAACAGTTGGAACGGCAGTGATAACATAATAAACGTCATCGTTAGTACCGGTCATATCTTGTAATTTACGCATTTCCTTGGTGTTTCTCCCTATACTTTCTCTCAATTGGAATGTGGCGAAGATGTGTGGAGCTTCTAAGATATTGAAATCTTCATCGGAAATACCATCAGCTTGAATGGCGATGACAACTTTCTTGTAAACACTACCCTTCAACCATTTCTTGTCGACTTCGACAGGGAACCAACCGTTGTGGTTGCTGACCCAATCGGAAGAGTGGAAAGCGCCAAAGACGTCACCTTCGAAATCAATGTTACCTGTTTGAGGAATGATTTGAGCATCATTCTTCTTGAGTGCTTGATCTAATATAGTATCTCTCTTATCAAAACCCTTGTCATGGGATTTTTCATTGACATAAGCGTAATGAAACTTGACATTTTCGGTGTTCTTGAAGTAACGAGAGTACCAGGTGATGAAATATGTCGCACCCACTCTCATCTTTTGATGATCTCTTGGAGAACAGAAAGGCTCTGAACTTTCCACGTTGGCAATACCCATCTTGTAATAGTAGTCAGGTGTACATCTTTGGATTGGACTCAACTTGACATAAGTGTCATCTTCGTCGATCATTATCACTTCTTCAATGGTATCATCTTCCTTTAAGTTGTGTGCCTTTAGATCTTTTTGGTGGTGGGTAACAGTTGTAGCGGTTTGGAAGAAAGTTCTAACTTCTGGGAAACCGTCAACGACAACGTTGTTTTTCAACTTAGGAGTGATGGTCTTTGGAAGACCGTCCTTCTTGATACTGATCCAAGGTTTGAGGGAGTCGGTATTTTCGGCTTCAGGGCCAGCAAATGTGACACTACCAACGACGTATGGTGTGATGACTTCGTGTATGGTACCGTAGATGGTTCTGAGCCATGGTTTTGGAACTTCTTCCTCCTTACCGTATATACGTTCTGATTCGGCCTTCATCCATTCCTTGTTGACGATGACTTTTCTTGCGTCGGCGTCGGCATTGGCGTCTCTCTTGACGATGAAATCGGTGTGGACAGGAAGTGCAGCTTGTGCTGTCTGGGTATCTATAAGTGTTGTCTTTGGGGGGAGGGCTGCGCCGAGGTATGCGGCCTGCGAGAGGTGGGAGAGCAGGGGCACGGTGGCCAACAGGGCGAAGTCTAGCTTCATGGTGTGTGCTGGTGTCTGTGGTAGCTGTGTGTGGAGGGATCAAGAGCAGGAGAAGCAGGACCAACGACACAGGAAGAACGTGTGTAGTGTGTACGCTGTGTTGACTGTTGACCAGAGCCGCCAACGCCAACGCCTTGACGGCCAAACAGAAAAAAGTGGGAGAAAAGCGTAAACAACAAACAACGGCCGTCGAAGAGCGAAAATTTGCACACCGCAGCGCTCGGGTCGCCTGCCTATTCGGGCAGGGCGGCTGCCGCTACATGAATCTGTCCGATACCGATAGTGACAGCTCTGGTTTTCTGGGTGTTGTTGCTTGTTGTTGGTGGTTGGTGGTTGTTGTTGGTGGTTGCATCGGCAGGACAGCTTCGTCGTCGTCATTCCTCTTCATACCGCCCCCACCGCCACAGACAGCAGCTGCTGCAGCACCCTCAAAGCACTCCCGGAAACAACCACCCAACACAAACAACAACACTCCGTGCTGGCCATGTCTGACGGAAATCCCACTCCTTACTCTCCTCTCCATCCAGATAACGATGATAACAGACACAGACACCTCGGCTCCTCTTACCAGGCCATCCCTATTCCAGACCGTTCCCAAAGAAGATCCAACTTCTTCTCTGCAGTCGCTTCACCAGGTGCAAACCCTGTTAATTCACTAGCGGCCTTTGCAAACTCTTATCAAAGAGCCCAATCTTATCGTTCCATTTCCATCGAACCTAGATTCAATGCGGCCAGATCTTTCTTCAGAGACGACGAAGAACTTATCGATCCAAGTACCTATGCTCCTTCCCCAATGGGTAGAAAGATCTCGACGGTTTTCGCCGTCAGACCTTTTGGAAACATGAACAACAGTCCAAACAACACATTCGATGAAGCGGCCGTCGACGATCAACAATCATTCATTGATCATCACTCGTTCACGGATTATGTCGCATCAAGACAACCTTCATTTGCATCCTCCATCTTCCCTCCTCCAGGCAGTGCCTTATCAAGAGTATATTCCAATGATAATGCCTCAGTGATGTTACGTCAAGTTGAAACTGAAGATGGTGGTAAGTTGACTATGATCGCACCTCAATCCACCGTTTCACAAACTATCTTCAACTGTATCAATGCATTGATCGGTATCGGTTTGTTGGCATTATCAAGAGCAATGGTCCATGCAGGTCTCTACTGTGGTGTCGTTCTTCTATTATACTCTGTCGGTATCACTTATTGGACTGCAACTTTACTCTCAGCTTGTATGGATACAGATCCATCCATTTGCACCTATGCCGATATAGGTTATAAAGCATATGGTCCAAAGGCTAGATTATTCGTGTCCCTCCTTTTCACAGTTGAACTCTTGGGTGTCGGTGTTTCATTGATTGTTTTATTTGCAGATTCGTTAAATGCATTATTCCCGGAAATTTCTTTAATTCAATTCAAATTGTTAGCATTCTTCGTCTTAACTCCATTCTCTTTCTTACCATTGCGTATCCTATCGCATATCTCATTGATCGGTATCATTTCAACCATCTCATTAGTTGTCCTCATCTTCTTCTGTGGTCTTGTCAAACAAACCGCCCCAGGTTCTCTGATCGATCCTGCAGATTTCAACTATTGGCCAAAAACCATGATGAATTTATTAGTCTCATATGGTATCATCTTAGGTCCATTCGGTTCACATTCTTTATTCCCTGCATTAAGAGCGGATTTAATCCAACCTGAAAAATTCAAAACTTGTTTAAAAACTACATATTCAGTCGGTTTCTTTGCTGACTCCTCAATGGCATTATTAGGTTTCTTCATGTTTGGTGCCGGACTTCTCAATGAAATCACCCAATCTGTCTTATTGACCCCAGGATACCCTAAATTTGTCTATTTGTTTGCAAGTATATTCGTCTCCATGATCCCAATTGCGAAAACGCCAATCAATGCATTACCTATCATCAACATCACAGAATTCATGTTTGGTATCACCCCACAACAATTAGACTATGCAAATCAAACGCCAACTTTCTACACCAAGTTCGGTTCTGCTATGATCAAGATGGGTGTCAACCTGATGTTTGTCATCTTAGGTATCCTATATCCAGAATTTGATAAGATTATCGGATTAAGTGGATCTTCATTATGTACGTTGATTTGTATCGTTTTACCATGTGGATTCTATTTGAAATTATGCAAGCCAAGAAATAGATGGTTCTATTACACAGTCATGATCATTGCATTTATTTTGGGATTTGTTGGAACCGTTGCTGCTATCCTCATTTGAAAAAAAACAAATCGATAAATCTAAATTAGAAAACCAAAAAAACAACCACATCTGTTTTTGCCTTCTCATAATATCTCCATCTTGTTAACAGTACAAATCATATACACTTTTTATTACCTTGGGTTTTATACTTACTTTATAACTTAAATAATTTACCAAAAAAAGACTTTACAATTTAAATATTTTGAATGCTGTATTTTACTTTATAGAAGTAACAAAAAAATGACTAAAATTAAAGACAATTCTCACATGAAAAAATGGAGCTTGGATCGGTATGGGAGGAGTTACTGAAAACAAATAATGTGATTGGGAAATTTCAATTCACAGAGTAAATCACGTCTGAAACGTAGACGTGCCTGAAAAACAAATTTATTAGTTGATGAAAAACAAAAGGATAATAGTATAGAAACTCATGCCGAGCATAGAAATATTTTTGGTTGCGTTACCTTCGTAGACAATAGCAGTAGGTTTTGATGTTGATACAAAAGAAGATGGTTTTGATGATGTCGTAGTGGTGGATAATGAAGAAGCCAGTGTGGTTATTACTGTTGTCACGTATGACGTAGATTCGATAACAGTGGTGGCGATATTTTTGTTTGTAGTTTCTTCGGTTGTGGTGTGTTGGGTATCTGGGATTGTAACTGAAAGTGTGTCACTAGCCGATGTCTCTGTAGATTGAACAATGCTAGTTTCCTCAACGCCTTCTGAAAGAGTAGTTGTTGTAGTTAAAGTGGCAAATTCTGTTTCACCACCAGAAATAGGTTCAATGGCAGAAATAGCTACTTCAGTCGTTGTAGCTACTGGATCAGTGTATGTTATGCTGTTGGTGGATGTAGTATCTATATCAGAAGATGAAGTTTCTGGGTATGTAGTGACGGATTCGGTGAGCAGAGTATTACCATCAACAATGATGGTATATGTGTATGTTGTGGTAACTAGTGGTGTTACATACTCAGTTTCGGTTATAATTGCAAGTTCAGTAGATGATGTTGGGTTGGATGTGGTTGATGATGATGATGCAGATGTGGATGATGATGTGGATGATGAGGTGGATGATGAGGTGGATGATGATGTGGATGATGATGAAGATGGTGATGTAGTTAATGTAGTTAATGTAGTTGATGAGGTCGATGATACAGACACACTTGTATAATCAGTTTTTATAATATCATAGGAAAGAATAGTTGATGCAGTATCTCTCTTCACCAATGCATTATTTGAAACCAGATCATTGAGGTCGAAATGTAGAAGGAATTTACCAGCATATACTTCAATTGATTCATTAACCTCACCGGTACATGTAATCTTAATAAATTCTTCATTTGTTGCAGCATCTAAAACGATACCTTTTGAAATCAAGGTATAGGAACCAAGAACAAAATTTGATAAAGTGCCGACGAAAAGTTCAAATAAATTATTTTCTGATGCAATACCTGTTGAATTAATCAGCTGAGCTTGTAAAGTTTCAATGTAGTATGCTTGTGGCATGAAGATGTCCCAGACTGGACTACCATTATCCCATTTACCCGAAATATATGGAGTTGCAGAGATATCGTAAGAGGTTGTAGTGGTTGATGAGTCTACTGAAGTGATGGAGCTGTTTCTATATGGTGCTAGTGGCGCTGTAATAGAGCTGGTGAATGCTATTGAAGTTGAAGAAACTAATTCAGAAGTTGAAGTTGATTCATATTGACTTGAAGTTGGGGATAATGTTGGGGATTGTGTTATCGATGATGTAGAAGAATATGATGATGATGATGATGATGTTGAAGATGAAAGTGTTGAAGATGAGGATGAGATAGAAGGATAGGACAATGTGGCTGATGAGGGTGTGGCGGGTGAGGATAATGAGGATGTGGCTGGTGAGAGTGATGAGGATGTGGCTGGTGAATATTCAACTGACTGTGGAGCTATTGATGATGTAGCTGAGAAAAGATATGAACTTGATTCTAATGATGATGTAATAACAGATGGAATAATTGAAGAAATTTCAGATGATGTGAGTGTAGAGGATAAAGCTAAAGAAGAGTTTGAAGTTGACAATTCGAAAGGTTCAATTGAAAAATAGTCGGACAGCGATGTAATGGAAGAGGAAGGAGTTGATGAAGTGGTAGATGTTGTTGAAGTTGTGGATGTGGATGTGGTGTATGAGGTGGATGTAGTTGATGTCTTTGTAGATGACGTTGATGTTACCGGGCACGTTGGTATTGGATACAGAGGAACAAGCGATGTAGATGTCGTTGTTGATTCTCCATTTGAGTATGTGACGATGTGTGTCGAGTATGATGTAGAACATTTAGATGCGTTTGGATCTTCAGTGTATGTAGTAGTACAATCTGCAGCAACTGTATATCTAATAATGGATGTGGTGAGCGTGGTGATAGAAGTGCCTCCATCGATATGGGTTGTTTTTATCGAAGTTCTTTCTGTACAATCACCAGCAGCAGAAGTTTGAAATATAGTTGTGCTTGTAGTACATAAAGACACGGGTTGTGAAAGCGTCCTCAACTCGGTTATTGTCTGGATGAAATTCAAACTTTTACCAAAGACAGTCGGTGTTGTATATGCACTTTTACAATTTGTTGCAGTTACCGTGTAACTTTCTATTGAAGTAGTTGTACATGTCGTCCCCGGGG
The DNA here is from genome assembly GCA_030569835.1 of Pichia sp. NRRL Y-27261. Classification (NCBI taxonomy): domain Eukaryota; kingdom Fungi; phylum Ascomycota; class Pichiomycetes; order Pichiales; family Pichiaceae; genus Pichia; species Pichia sp. NRRL Y-27261. Next base: position 22,519 of record JAJMLU010000593.1, read on the forward strand.
TAAACGAAGTATAGTTTTCGATGATAGTAGTAGTGAGGTTTGAATCTATTGAAGTAGTTAAGATGGTGGTGCTTGAAGTTGTGCACTGGGAACCAAAAGATGTGTAAGCATAAGAATAAATGGTAGTGCATTCGGGCAAAGCCGTGGAGTATGTCATATAAATCGTCATTGTAGATATTTTATCACTTCCGATAGTAAGATCAGTAGAGGCAGTGCTTGTTTTGGCACAGTCTGTGGCTGGAACGGTATAATTAAAGGTTGTTGCAGATGTGCATTCTGGGCCCGGTGTATATAGTGTGTATATTGTGCTGGAGTAAATATGACTAGAACTGAAATCTGTTGATGCATCCATACGTTCGATAAGACGGGTTGTACAACTGGGAGCATTGGTATTGAGGCTGTACTCTGTACTGACAATATGGTATGTGGTATATCCATTGTCTCCGGTAATGGTAGCTTTTGTGACGGCTTTATGGTTTAGGGTTGTGAAGAGAGGAGGAAGAAAGAACGTTAGTATTTTGAGAACACTTGTATTTATTCATTTTGGTATAAAGGTACATACGACTAGTTGCCTGAGCTAATGCCAGGAAGTTGAACAAAAGTCCCACGATGGCAAACACGTTTGACAAATTCATTCTGTGTTAGAATCAAGAAGCGTGTATGTGTTGAGAGAGCCTATAAAGTTATAACTTATTTGTATAATACATACATGGGGGAAACTGGAGAGATCTGGGGGTAGCGGCATTTTATACCAAATGGAATGACGGAAATTAAGGCCTATTGCCTATTGGTGCAGACTTTAATTAAATTAAGGAAGATGTCGATCTTGGAGCTCTGCATCGTGCATTCAGCGGGTGGCAGATCTCTGTTTCTTTTCCGGGTGCTTTCCCGTTCTCTCTGTCCGGGGACCGGGAGTGTGGTCCGCAGAGGAAGTCACCGTGCAGATTCCTGCAGGAAGGTGCAGGAGGGTGGGGCTCTGCCATTGTGAAGGATCCGATGCTAGCAGGCGGACGCCCGAAACGGCGCCCTCCCCGGCTTTTGCAGCTTCCACGCGCACCGCCGCCCGCCAATCGGGGCTCCCCCGTTCGGACAGCAGCCCCGGTTTCCTGTATATTCTGACAGGCCCCTCTCGGGTGGCCAACTGATCCTGCTTCAGGCTGCAGCTGGTGGGCTTATGGCTTATGGCCCGCCGCCAAGTTCTCCTCCCCGCCTCTGCCGTCTTGACTGGAGAGTTAATTAACTCAGCAAGCCACCTCCTGGCCCCTCAGTAATCTAAAGCGGAGGTGGAGCAGCTTTAGATTATACAGACCCCCTGCGATTAACTAATTTAGCGCATTTCAGACCATTTACGGCAGATCTGCGTGTTAAATTGGTTATTTTATTTAATTTCATCTTTTTTTTTTGAATTCTTTATACAGCATGATGTCTATATCTATATCGGATCCCTTACAAAATCCACTTTCCTAACAACCGCATCTTCTCGGTCTTCGGACGCACAAAGGCAATACCAAGTAATAACACGACTATCGTGATAATGACCACCTTGCTGTTGAATGAACTGGTCAATCTGTCAAATGAACCAGATGGTCTCAAAAACGTCACAAAGATATCCCCATCGACGTTCAACACATACGTCGTCGACTCTAGCTCGGTAGGTTTTGTCAATAACTCTCTCAACCCACAGTTCGCACGGTTGTTGGTGATCAACTTTCTATGATGTGTTAAAATAAACTGCGGATTGACATTGATGATCGGATCGTAGGTGAATCTACTTGCTATCGACGTAGCATATGCATTTGTACTTATTCTTTGAGCAGAAGCAGGCGTCGTGCTGTTTCCGCCTAATAACACAACAGGTAATTCAGATGTCAGCATCGTCTTGAAATCTCCTGTAATCCCGTTTCTCCGTCCGTCAACAATCATCTTTGGAAGTGTGATTATTTGACCTAAACCCGTACGTAATAAAATATCCTTGGTGGCAATATTATGTTTCGTCTTGGAAATAGTCACCGAGTCAATCGACATTCCTGGAAGAATAAAACATTGGGTCGCAAATGCAGGTAATAAATTATCTTCAAATGCAGAATATGATTCAATACCTTGACTCAACTTTTGATCTGGTTTTAAAACTTCAAATAAATCAATCGAACAGATTTGAGTGTCCAAACTACTGAACTTATCAGGAGTAGTCAAAATGATAAAATTCTCTTCAAATGAAACATGAACTTCACGTTCAACATCGGTACTTGATCCGACTTCCTTTTCAAATTTACCATACGTTTGACCAGTGATCAAGTTAACAATATAGAGAACAATCGATGATTTGCCCTGTTTGGATGTAGTGATCACACCGATGTTTGGAATCAAGTATTTGTAAAGAACAGAACGATCAGGTAAAACAATCGCATTCTGTGCAACTTCGGAATTACTATAACTTCTCTTAGTTAATGAGATGATATCTTCCTTCGTTGGAGAAAACTTCCATGTATCTGTCTGTCCTTCGCTGTTGAAAAAATGGCCTCTAATGGTATTTGTCAATTTCGAGAAACTTGTGGTGTAGAACTCTTCACTAGCAGGAGCCTTGATGATCTCAACTTCTCCTTCAGACTTCTTGATCACTCTGAAACTAGATGCTTCAACCTCTGGGGAAATAGGATGGATCTTACCGCCAACAACGTCGACTTCATAAATAGACTTGTGCTCGGAAAGTGCGTAAACTTTTCTATCGATTTCATAAAGGTCAGTAAATTTAATAGGTGGTGTGAAAATTGCAGTGAGTTGAGGGGCAGTACTACCTTCAGCCTTGTACATCTTATACACAGCAATCTTACCGTTTTCTGACAATGCAATGATGTTCTTAGACATACCGAACCTGTTCACATCATCTAATGCAAATTTGGATTCTCCAAAGAGTGAGTTGTAATTATGACGAAGTCTTCTGATGAAAGAAACGAAAACATTCGGATTCGTGTCGTAAATCAGTTCTTCTGTGGTTAACGAAGACTTGAGTGCAGAATCGACAATGATGAAATCTTTGATATTCGTGAAAGATTGGTCGTTTCTCCATAAAAGGTGACCATTTCTATAGTATTCAAGAACAAGTGATGGTGTGACTAAGAAGATATTAATATCAGTTGCGTTTTTGGAGCGAGAAACATAAAATGATGTGAACTCAGCATCAGTTAATGCGCTTGGAATATGAGAAACAACTTCTGGTGTGAGACCAAGTGATTTAAGATTGAATAAATTAATCGAAGATTCAGTAAATGCTAAAATTTCGTCGTTATTAATGACTTTTAATGACTTCACGGTGGAATCTAATAATGAAGCTGCTGATAATTTATCATCCACCATGTTTTGTCCTGTTGTAAACTTTTGTAAACTGAAAGAATCAAATGCGTAAACGTCGGTATTATCACAAATCAATAGATTTTCTGTGGATTGGTGGAAACGTGTCTTCGATATTGAACAATCTGAAAATGATTTTAATTCAAAATTGGAAAGACTTGAGAAATATACACTTCCATTGATTTCAAAAATAGCATATGTTGATTGGTCTAAACTGCTAGTAAATAACTTACCGTTGGTGATTGAGTCAGATGTGGTGTAAATCTTAGAAATCAAAGAATTTGTCTTTAAATCAAGGTCTAAAATATCGTGTTCATTAATAACATAAATGTGATCATCCCCTGATGATACAGCAATGATATGGTTCTCAAGGTTGAATTCATTTTCAATTATACCATGATGTCTGGAGATATTCCACATGAGAAGCTTGGATGTAGATTCAAAATTGATGAAATTGACAATTTGTTCATCATTGGACGTACTTGCAACTAATCCTGAATTCGAACTGACTGGTAGACTTTCGGATTGGTATCTGTATAGGACATCACCGGATGTCGGATTGAGAATGGCTAGCACCCCCAAGTCAGTGAATGTTATGAGTCTGCCACCAACTTCAACAGTGGACACAGGAACGCCCATATTCACCGTTTGCCAATCATTTTGAAATATTTGATCCTGTGTAAGGGCAAATGCAGTACACAAGAACTGGAACAGAAGGAAACAGTTCAGCTTCATCGAATTGTGGTGTATGATTGTGATCGTTTGCCTTGTTGAATGGAAAGGGGGTAAAAAGAAAGCTTGGGCTGAATTGACGGATGAGCTTTCCCTTCAACGTCGATTCAACAAACGCTACACGAACAACTCGAACCTCTACCAAAGAGATGGAAAAAAAATTAGGTATACTTGGTACATGCGGGGTTTGAACCCGCGACCATCGCGTTTCTGAAACGGTGAAGTGACGTTGGCATAGACGTCAAAATACGACTATAAGCACGATGCTCTAAACCTCTGAGCTAATGTACCAGGATACGAGACCAAAAAGTTGCAAGCAAAACTTCAGAGCCAAAATTCGCGTGAAAGTCACGTGACCCAGAAAATTTAGTCACGTGACATTGCTGTTTTAGGAAACTAATTCCGCAAAATGTCTTTATTAGGAAACTAGATTACCCTCCTGGTATTTGGCAAATATAAAGATTACATAAGCATAATTACATAAGCAGATCACGTGACAAGTAGTTAGGGCCCCTCACTTAATCACCTTTTTCCCCTAGTTTATTATTTTAACCTTTACAGTTATCTAGCACAAAAAATTTAAAAGAAATAATGTTTGATAATTAGTGTCTTAATAGAAACCCTATAAACACAATACAAAAAGTAAACGAAAGAAGTTAATGCCTAATAAATAAAACAAAGAAATAATTGTCCAATTGAAATCAATCTGACAGTTGTACCCAATAAAGAATTAGATGCACGAATTGAAATAGTATATACGAATAAAAATAGAAAAGTTATTTGATCCTAAATGAAACATAAGGATAGGTATCACAAGAGTAAGGCAAACAAAGAAAGTAATGTAACAATTGAATTGGTATTTAATTTAGAACCTGAACCTTCATAAGTCACGAGAGTATGTGCTGCAGAAGAAGTAGCCGCAATAGTACTAATACTCAATGTAGTCGCGGTTGCTTCTGTTGATGACGAAGTTTGTTCAACAACTGGATAAGTATCTCCAGATGCAGTTGTCTCTGCTGAACCAGCAGTAGTGACTGTAGTAGTAGCTTCATTGGAACCAACAGTAGTAGTACCTGCAGTAGTCACAGTAGTGCCAGCAGTATTACCGACAGTATCATCAACAGTAGTATTAGCATTAGCGACCGTGTTAGCATTAGCGACCGTGTTAGCAGTAGTGCTGGTAGTAATTGTAGTCTTAGTGCATGCGCCTTCTGTGCAGCTAGTTATGGTGTTTATGATGACAGATTTAGTAGTTGATGTGATTTCTTCAGACTCTGCTTGTGGATAAGTATAATAAGTCTCAATGGCACCAACAGTGGTTGTTTGAACATATGCGACAACAGTGACAATTTCTTCAGAACATACATTATCAGAACAACTTGTGACAACTTGTGTACTAGTTTGACCAACAGTGACAACAGTGGAAGTTGCAGAAGTTTCACCAGTAGGTGACACCAACGTAGTAGATGTTTCAGTGGTCGTGACATCAGTTGAGGTAGTAGAAGTTTCAACAGTGGATGAATCAACTGCTTCACTGGATGATGAAGTAGACTCGACCGATGAAGAAGTAGATGATGTCAAAGATGATGGATCTGGGTTATCAACTTGTAAAGGAATGTCATAAGAAAGTGAATCTCTCTTAACAATGGTTCCAGTAAGATCAACTTCTAATGTTAATGTAAAGTCAGCTGATACCGATGCTAATGTATTATCAAACACTGGGGCAAATCTAATCTCCAAGTACTTACCTGTAATCTCACCAGTAAAAGTTAAACCATCCGAGGTAACTTCATAATCAGATATAGCAACGAGGTCATTCATATCATCACCAGTATAAACAGTGAAACTGTCCACTGTCAGAGTAATACCAGAACCAGAAATGAGAACTAAACCAACATCACTGATCAGTGAAGCTTCAGGAACAATTATATCCCAGACTGGTCCATTATCCCATTCAGTAATAACCGTTGGTGCAAACATATCAGATGCAAGCGTGGTAGTGGAGTTGGTGTATAGTCCTGCTGAGTATGAATACGTTTGTACAGTAGATGTGCCAACAATAGATGTACCAACAATAGATGCGGTTTCCGAGCTGAAAGATGCTGACGAGGACAACGATGACGACGACGACAAGGATGATGATGATGTTATGGTTGAGAATGAAGAAGATGAAGGCGAATATTCGGCAGCAGCAGAAGAAGATGACGTGTATACTGGTGTTGATTCTACTGTGGAATATGACGTAGAATACGAAATAGAAAATGATAGTGACGAAGATACCAAAACAGAAGATTCATTCAACGCTGAAGATGTGGATGAAATTGTATCACTTGAAGATAACAACAGAGATGAAGTGAATGATAGAGGCAAAGATGATGTTGACACATATTTAGAGGAAGAAACACTTGATGAAAAAATATGGTCAGATGCTGCTGCGATTGATGATGCTGATGAAAACATTGATGGAACATTCGAGGAAGAATAAACGGATAATGATGATGATGACAAAATAGAAGATGAAACATAAGTTGGGACATACTTATAAGTTATTGCTGTTGATACCGGAACACCATCAATAAGAGCAGTGGCAGAAACGACAGTAGTGGATGGTGTGGATAACTCCAACGTGATGAGAGTTGATCCTTCTGGAATCAAAACGGCAACATCTGTAGTTGGAACACCGCTCACATCATAAGTTAAAGTAGATGTGATCGTACCATTTCCGTTGTATTCATACGTATTCGAAGCTGGTGTAAGAACATATGCATATGTGATAGAGGTTGCAACTGGGACACCATCAACGAGGGCAGTGGTCGTAACGACAGTGGTAGATGGAGTGGAAGAACCCCAAGTAATGACAGTTGGACCTTCTGGAACCAAAACGGCAACATCAGTAGTTGGAGCACCACCTGAAGTGTATGTTAAAGTAGATGTGATCGTACCATTTCCGTTGTATTCATACGTATTCGAAGCTGGTGTAAGAACATATGCATATGTGATATCAGTTGCAACTGGAATACCATCAATGAGCGCAGTGGTCGTAACGACAGTGGTAGATGGAGTAGATGATCCCCAAGTAATGACAGTTGGACCTTCTGGAACCAAAACGGCAACATCAGTAGTTGGAGCACCACCTGAAGTGTATGTTAAAGTAGATGTGATCGTACCATTTCCGTTGTATTCATACGTATTCGAAGCTGGTGTAAGAACATATGCATATGTGATAGAAGTTGCAACTGGGACACCGTCGATGAGCGCAGTGGTAGTAACGACAGTAGTAGATGGAGTAGATGATCCCCAAGTAATGAGTGTTGGACCTTCTGGAATCAAAACTGCAACATCGGTGGTAGTGACACCATCGACAGCATAGACCAATGTAGAGGTTTCAGTTAATGATCCATCGTATTCATAAGTGTGAGATGCAGCGTATGGATCGTATTCGTACACAATTTCCGTGGAGACCGGAACACCCTCGTCGTTAAGAGCACTGGTGACGAGCGTAGAGTAGGATGCACTGGAGATGTAGGATGTGACAGTTAGTGTACCTTCTGGAATCAAAATAGCAACATCAGTGGTTGTTTTACCAGCAACAGCATATGTTAACGTGGAAGTACCTGATGATGATCCTGTGTATTCATAGGTGTGTGTAGCAGGAGATGGCAGCGCCGAGTAGTGGATATTGTATTCGACAGGTGTGGTTGTTGTTCCATCAATAACGAAACTGTAGGAAACACTTGTGTAGGCAGTACCGGAGTAAGAAGTGGTTGTGAAGACGGTTGAGGATGGTTTTGGATAGTCGACGGACTCAACGAAAACTGTTTCCGCGACACCGCTTTCTGTTGTGATTTGCTCGTAGTAGGAGGTGACTGGTGTACCGATGTTTGTCTTGACATCTAAAATTGTTGAAGATGAGAAATCGGACGATTGATCTAAACAAGCACCGCTTTCAATATCTGTAACAGA